>JAUZNC010039036.1:6751-18168 GCA_034780395.1 Vannuccia rotundouncinata | reverse complement strand
TTCATCCAACAACATCGTCCGCTATCGCGGACTCTGTTGTTGGATTTATTTTTCGTACAATAACTCTATATTGCATCTCTCTATTTATAGCTAAAGAAAATGGCTAATTGTATTTTGGATCTTCCCTGTAAATTAAGATGCCGGAATCTGTTTGGCTGTCTATACATTGTTTTCAATATCTATAGCATATTTTCTGTTAATTAAAATACCACAACTGAGTTTTTCCTATCTATTACTTTCAGTATCTATAGAATCTTGACTTTCTATGGTAATTGAATTCCTGGAAACTGTTTGTCTGTCTATGTAGTTTTCAATATCTAAAGCATCTTTTTATATTAATTGAAATCCTGAAAATTGTTTCGCCTGTCTATAATTTTTCACATTTAACTAATTTTTATGATTTTTTGTAACAGCCCCTTTAATTTTCAAACGAAATTTATAAAACAATATATATAGTCAGAACTGTGACAGTTAAAAACATTTTAATGAGCCTCCTATTCAATTTAGTCACATTTAATATTTTCTTTATTTTACATATTACTATTACAAGGCTCCTTGCCAATCGTAGATGAAAATTAAACCATTTGATGTCCAATCTACATATAAACATATTAAATATCTATGGTATTAAGTTAAAATTTTAAAACTTGAATTATTATTTTAAATTGAAGTCTACATAATAATAATATATGTGTTAAATAATGAGTATATCTAATATGGAGAAGTTAAATAAGTAAATTAAGAGTATATAAGTATAAAACCTAACTTCGGGTCGGGAAGCTATTTTTAAACCTTTGTTGACAAAGTCAAAAATAATAAAAAATATTAATATTCTTTTATTATTACTTTTATATCAGTTTGGTTAGTTTAAAAGATATTTCGTGTTAATTGTGTTCTTTATTGGCCATAATCAATCATTACTAAATGGAAGGGTCCGCTCTGCGTGCGTTAATGCCATTAAATTGTTTTAGTGTTTTAGATATTAGAAAAAAAGAGGTTATTACTGTAATATAGGCATCCTTATAAATGTCCAGTTTTAGTTCGTAGCTTTCTGTTCAATTTTCAGATGATGATTATACGATTAAAACATTTTGAAATAAAAAAGACATCAACAAACGCGATTATTGATTTATTTCTATATTTTTTGAAAGAAATGTCGTTTATGAATTTTTTAAATAATTTTTGCTGAATGCGTGGACTAAAATAATGCAAAAATAACAATTTTCCTTACTATAAGGGAATAATTACAGTATAAAGGAAATATATTATGAATATGTGGTTTGCAAGTCATCAACAAATTATAAACATTTGAACATAATTTCTGTATAATAAATGATATTATATTTAACATACACCCCCATATGCAGAAATATGCACATATTTACAAATAATAATTAATCAGTGATTATTTTGATAACATCGGAACGGAGCATAATTCAATTTCGGTATTAATTAACGTACTTTGTATATATATGATTTTATAATTGAGGTATGTTCGATTTTACTTGAGTGTTAACAAATCAATATTACCCATTAATAGTATTCATTAGTGTATAGTAACATTTGGAGATTCACTTTCCTACAATATGCTACAGAAATATAATGTATTGATTTTTAATTGTAATCGAGTAAAAATCAATTAAATGAAATTAGTGCAGGGAATTTTATTTCATAATACGCATTTATAAAAAACTGTCTTATTTTCTTTAGAGCATGAAACTATGTACGGTTCTCTATGAATTAATTGATGCATTAAATTTGTAACCAGCAGGTTGTTAACGAACAGTTCCCCTAAATGGACGCATGTCATTTGTATTTCTTGACTAATTACCGGCAGTACACATTGAGTTAAGCGTGTGTGGTGAGAAATAATAGTGTTCAATGTTGAGGCAAATGTGGAATAATTCCCTCTCGACAAATTAAACAAAGCAAAAAATTCCCACAGCCGGATGCTAATCTAATCCAGTCTTAAATAATAGTATCGGCCGACTAATTTGACCTTATTCAGGGTCAAAACAAGGGATGTGGCACAGCCTGAGAATTCGACATAAGAGGGAAGAAAAGATCGGATATTTTTGTCCCACATTTATTTTTAGCCATGTGTCAGGCATCCATAACCTCTTATTTGGAACATAGTTGAATATATAACAACCGTTAAGTTGAGGAATGAAGATTATAATTTCGCGGCAAGGTTATTTCTTCGCCTCACCCCCCCCCCCCTATTCGGGTCCCCCTCCCACTTCCGTTCTGGCAATATCAATTCGGCTAGTCTCCTGGCTGGCTGGCATATCCTTCTAAAGGAGTTTAATAATCTGGTCTCATCTGTTTCCCATCAAGTTCAACTGTCGTGCACAAGACGGGAGCTAGACAAGCAGTTGAGAATAGCCCACCCAGCATTCTGTGAACTGCCTGCGATTGTGTTAGGGTGTATAGATATTTCCGAATACTGGGAAATCAGATGAGGTCGTTCCCGTAATATATACAATATCGAAAAAAGATTAAAAAAAAGAATTGTTTCCCATTGAGACAAGCGATGTTTGGGATTCCTATTTTGTTAATTGATGTTTTGAAGAGATCATTTTGGATTTTTAAATACATATGACTGGAAATCCAATTTTTTAAAATTATTTTAATATGCGAAGTAAATATTAACAAAAGTGAAGAAATTATAACAATTTTATATTTGAATACAACGAATAGATTGAAATACAATCCTTTTGCACAATTAACTATCGAACAATTCTTTTTTGTTAATATTAACTCATTGGCATATGATTTCAACTTTCAGATATTATTTTCAACTTTCGGACGACCTTCGTGAGTAAAGGAGGTCAAGTTGTCTACCATACCAAATGGATTGCTCTCAATTATATGAAAGGCTGGTTTCTGTTGGATCTTCTCGCTGGCATACCCTTTGATTTATTTATTCAAATATTTAGTCTTAATACTACCGCTCTCTTGGGGATAAACACCTGGCCAATTGTGAGTTAATTGCAGGGTAAAAAAGATAAATAAATTAAATAAAGTAGTATGGAAGGGGGGGTTTTAGATCAATAAAATTGCTCAAGAATATTAATGTCTCAATGTTGAAAAGTTGATAAATTTAGAAATAATTAAAAGACTATTTTGAAATATTTCTTTCAATACGTTAATTGAAAAATCTCGACTCTCAAATTTATCTGATAAATTCAGAATTGGCATAATATTGTTCTAAATATCGAAATATAACCAATCATTTGATATCTATTGTTTTTTGAAGGACTTAATGAAATTGGGTCGACTAGTGAGACTTGCTAGACTTCTTCAAAAAATCGATCGATACTCCCAATACAGCGCCGTGGTGCTCGGTTTATTGATGTTTATGTTCGCCCTTTGCGCTCATTGGCTGGCCTGCATCTGGTATGTGATTGGAATAAAGGAGTTGAAACAAATTGAAAATGACAAGTGGCAAGCTGGTGAGTGAATAACGATTTAATGAAACTAAAGTTGATAAAAAGATTTCAGTCCCGTCGCCAAATTATATTGAAGGCGGACGTAGAACTTATTTCTCCACAAAATCGAACCTAAAATTTTGAAAAAACGATAGGAGATATTTACCGATAAATTTGGCTTTTTCCTTTTATCCATTTTAACACGTTTTTACTGTAATGACGTCGTCAAATAATTTTTAGAATTTTATTTTGGATGAGGCGTAAAATACTTCAAAATCTTAATTTATTTAACCTAGCCCCACTAACCAATGATGAAGGCTTGATACCTATGAATAAGGAAACATTAAAAGCATTTGTTTAACATTTTATCGATTATCCCCTACTTTAGGATGGCTCTACGATTTGTCCGAGAAATTGCTTGATCCTTATTCCAACAATAGAACAGGAGGTCCTCAAACGCAAACACTTTACATAACAGCTCTGTATTTCACCTGCAGTAGTCTTACGAGTGTGGGCTTCGGCAATGTTTCGGCCAACACAAACAACGAAAAAATCTTTTCCATTTGCGCCATGCTGATTGGTGGTGAGTTTTTGTAAAATGTGAAATAAACTCTTTTTTATTAACGATTTTTATTACCAATCTTGAGGGCTCTTCGACATTTTGAGGAAGTCTTACTCTGTGGATGGTTCTGAATACGGGCCTTATTTTGAAGGTGGTCGTTATGAGATAGAATAAAAATAAATGAAACAAACAAATGCAAATTTCTGTACCGCAATTATTTTTAACACTTACAGTGAAAATTTCAGCCAAATCGGATGTATGGTGTCCTAATGAAATCTGATCCACATTTGATCATCTTTTTTAGTTGTTTTTGGTGCAGTTTTATACACTTGTAGAAATAAAGTAAAATAATTATAATTGGCGGTAATATTAAAGTGTTGAACAGGAGAAAAAATTTTTTTTTCATAACTGCTGCGCTGTTGATAATATCACTAAAAAAAACGTTATTACTTATATTTTAATTTTAGTATTTGCAGACGTGATTATATTTAATTGTTACTAAAAGTGCAACTGAATATACTCAATTACTACGCTGTCTGTAATGTATGTAATTAAGTTTCAGACATAATGATAGTTAAAGACATGTAATTTTCGTTCAACAATAATTTATAAAATTGTCTCTCATCAGCTTAGTTGTTGGCTATATTATTCACTAACTAAAGAGAAAGGTAATAAATTCAAATATAATTACAATCCAGCTTTGATGCACGCTGTTGTTTTCGGCAACGTCACCGCTATTATCCAAAGAATGTACTCGCGCAGGGCAGCTTATCAGACGAAGACCCGGGACCTGAAAGACTTCACACGGACGCATCACATACCCAAACCTCTGAAACAACGAATGCAAGAATTCTTCCAAACCATGTGGTCGATTAACCGCGGAATTGACCCTAAAATGGTGAGTTTATAAATAACACATTATTCCTCCGGGTCCCCATTCCTCCAACAGCAGGATTGCCTGATTGAAGTGAGGCGTCTTCTCCTTATCTCTTGGGATGTATAGACTGATCGTACTTAAATATATACGTATGCTCTCAGGCAACTGAACTTGTACTAAAATTTAAATAAATGTATTTTTCAGAGAGTTTAATAGATAGATTTATTTAGTGGATTATCAATCATTTTATTCTGAACTTATTTTATGAAATCTTGAAATGTTAATGTTACTAACTGTTAATAGGAATATCAT
Organism: Vannuccia rotundouncinata; assembly: GCA_034780395.1. Classification (NCBI taxonomy): domain Eukaryota; kingdom Metazoa; phylum Platyhelminthes; order Proseriata; family Coelogynoporidae; genus Vannuccia; species Vannuccia rotundouncinata. The sequence continues at coordinate 12,986 of JAUZNC010039036.1, read as the reverse complement.
GCTCTAGGATTACCTTAACTGTCATGCGATAAATATATTGTACATAGGAAAATATTCTAATTTGTTATACCTATTGAAGTCATTCTAAAAAATCTTCTGCAGTATAATAGAAGGTACAATTGATGTTAATAATTAATGTATGAATTGTCATAACGTATTGATCGATATTTAAAACTTCGTGTTGCTATCAATTATTTATTCGAAACCTCCCTTATAAGTATGATTTTGAATTACACACATCTTTTTAAATTTTGATATAAAAAATAATCAGGATTCGTAATAATTTGTTTACTTTCAATTTTCAAAAAAATTTTAAATTATGCAAAAGTAATGCTAACGAAATAAGCATCCATCAATACAGCAACAAACGTGTAAAAGAGAAATATCTGGCTGACAACGTTAAACTTGAAACATTCTTCTTGAAAAATCTTGATAACATTTAACAAAAGTCTTTAAACCAGTGGTGGCTCAATTCAAACAGTTCGCTTCGTCACTCCCGCTAAGGCTCAATCTAAAAATCACTGCCTACTATCCTCTTCCCCCCAGTTCTGTGTCGTCTTTTGTAGTGCACAAAACTTAGGTTGGGCTGTGGGGGAGGGAATTGGGCTGCGCTCTTGTTGCACGGACCTTAATCTGCCGTCGTTGTACTGTCATTAAAATTGAGTAATCTTGTCAGTTCTCAATTTGGTTGTATGAAGTCGCGTGACTTTCATCAATAACAAAGTAATTTGCTGAGCACAAGGTGGAAAAGTGTGATAAAATGTGTTTTATCAGATGGAGTTATTTTCCGGATATTATTATCACAAAATTGGAGGCTTCAGTATTCATTATGAAAATTAAGAGTTCAAGTTTTTGCCTAGAAAATAAGTTAAATTTGGATTGTATTCGTCAAGTTGTGCACGCTAGAAAATTTATTAAAGCATGTTTGCAATAATATAAATAAAAGCAAAGGAAAACGTTTGTGTTTGGGATCCGTCTGTACAGATTCTCATTACGTATACTCGCTTACTCTTCTTTCTAAATATATACAATCATAATTTATTGGTCGGATGTTAGTGCTCACGTCTTTGTTGTGATGAAAACTTGGTAAGATAATTTATTAGCAATTTTATAGGCGTAAAATAAACGATATATCTAAAATTAAAATATATGATTTATGTGCCAATAAAATCCGTCTAACGATTTTTGTAATATTCAAAATCTATATGAAAAGACCACAAACATTTTATATATATGTTTACTTTAGTTATAGTGTTAATGGTAATATCTAGATGGAAAAGCCATCAAGAATGATTTCTATGGATATTGATTCTAAAGTATTTGAATATGGCAAAAATCCAACGACGGTTTTTATTGGCGGACCCTAAAGGAATAAATAATATTGATGATCAGTAATTATTTTGTGAAGATTATATATTATTGGATATCTGAATAAGTTGTTTGGGTCTTGTTAGAAGTTTGAAATCGTAATTAATGAAGAATTGTTATATAAAAACCAATAGTTTGCTAAAAACAAGTTTAAAAAGTTTATAAATTAATAAATAAAAACTGATATAAAAACTGATATAAAAACGGGCAAATATTGCAAACGGATTAAATTAACTTAAATAAACAATTCTCAAGAAAAACATATGTTGTTATAAATATAGCAAATTCGGCAAAAAACTCAAAAATATATATGTAATTAAAAATAACTCACTTGTCCAGAGGTTGACCGATTTTGTCTACTTCACAGCTGTATTTGTGAAATTATTTGTCGAAGAAGATTTCACCATTTTGTTATTTTAGCCGAATTTATTTCTGACAAAATGTATTAAGTTTATAGTTTTGTTAGTCTATTGATATAGCTACTGCTCTGATTTATTAATATTTAAACTTATCAATGGAAAAACTGTGCTCTTAGATTCTCCACGATTTCCCAGAAGAACTTCGTGGGGACATAGCGACTCATCTTCATCGTGAAATGCTATCCCTGCCGGTCTTCGAATCAGCCAGTCAAGGATGTCTTAAGAGTCTGGCCCAGGAGGTGAAAACTACTTTCTGCACTCCGGGAGAACACCTCATCTACAGTGGTGACGTCATCAAGTATATTTATCTCGTGTGCAGTGGTTCTCTGGAGATCTTGGAGAATAATGAAGTGGTTGCTCTTTTGGGTGTGTTTATGTTATCATTATTATTACTCAGAAAAATCGCTGTCTAAACTAGAAAGTAGAAGATATACTTCTGATTATTTATTATTTTTAAATATGAAATATTGTAGACAAATAGTAAATAATATATTATGAATTTTAGCTGGGAGATATTGAGAAAATTGTCTGTACTTGTCTGTTGCCTATATATCAATATTTTAATGGAAAATTGTTTACTATTCATAGTTTCAAATAGGGATAGTAAATATTTAAAAGTAAAACTTTTGGCAAAATTAGTATCATAAAGTAGATTGCTAAATGTAAGCAATATTTTAAATTAATTTAATTTAACGAAATGTCTGTTTTGAAAATGGTCCAAACTATATTTTATTATTTGATTCGTGTTGTAGATTTTATAATTTACTCATTCTAATTAAATTTGATATACGAATAAGCAAATAATTGTTTCATTTTATTAACGAATAAAATGCACAATGGTATATAATAAAATAAACCGCAAATCGTTTAGTCTTGATTCCAATTGATAAAAATTATAAATTTAAATTTAACGCCAAATAATTAAAGTTTTAAAGTGTTACAATAAAATTTTTAACAACAAAGTATTAAACGCTAAACCCAACCCAAGGCCGTGTGCATAATGAACATCCCTTCAATGAAAAACGATACTCATAAACAAATGATTATTTCAATGAAATATATTGATCTAGATCATAGACTAACAAAATTATAGATATTCTAGTAAATCGATAACGCTTTATTTTGTCAAAACTAATTATTGATTTTCTGTAATAAGCTTAGATAAAATCAATAATTATTATCAACAAATGTATATCCATTATTCATTGTTTAGAGTTTAGATATAATAACTAAAGATGAAAATCTAATATTCTTCAGTGAATCAGAAAGAAATAACTTTAAAACCTTTTCGAACTGTAAAAATAGACTTAAAATGCAAACTTAAAATTTCCTCATTTTTTCAATGCAGGTAAAGGCGATCTATTCGGGTCAGATCTTGAAAACATTTCCAGATCAAGTCGGTCTCCCCTTCGTTCACGGTGCGACGTCAAATCCCTCACTTACTGTGATCTGCAGTGCATCGAGTTGAAGGGATTGCTCAACATTCTCGACCAGTATCCCGAGTTCAAGAGCCATTTCTGTGCGGATCTCCAGATGGAGCTATCCTTCAATATCAAGGATGGAGCAGTAAGGATTTTACTTTTTCAAAAAATATCTCTGCTGTTATCGTTTTAAATCTCAAAGATATACATTCCTTAGCAACCATAGATTTAGGTTCACATAGATGGAAAACGCGTGGGCTTCTTTATTCATAAAGTCGTTTATCGAAATTAAATTGTTTAAGACGTTCCCGAAAACGGAAAATCAATCAAATTTAAAGAGCATCTTACTGTCGCAATATTGTCTCGCTTAACCAAAATTGACAGTTTGACATGATCTATTTTCAAATTCTAGAAAATTATTCCATTGTAAGTAAGGTTTCTGTGATTTTATTATTACCACTTAACGAGTTGTTCGGATATTTGCAGTAAGGTAATCTTTCTTATTATCTCTTAGTTTCGATGAGTAAAATAATACCAGTAATGTTTTAAATAGAATAAAAATAATTGAATGATTGTTTTGTCATATAAAATACCAAATAATGTTGTGAAACATTCTCAATTTTAAAATATTGAGTCTAAAAATGAGAAATAAAATTTATAAATAACAGTCGTTTGAAAACTTAAAAGGTTCATGTAATATAAATCGTTTTCAAACATTTAAACAAAGAAAAACATATTTCGAATTGATTTGGCGTTCTTCTCTAGCAACACGGAAGGCTAGAATCACTTTCCAGCGGTAGTCAAGCTCTGACACTACCCTCGATATCCGAAGATGATGAGGTGATGGATCCACTCACAGATCGATACCTTCAGTTAGAGGACCCTCCCAGTGAGGATGGCGGTGGGCCGTCAAGTCGCTCTGGGGGCCGAAGGCTCTCATGTGAGGAGAGAATGTTCTTGTTGCAGGACTCAACTGTCGAAAATGGTTCAACGCGAGCGGATACGTCTTCGGTTTTCTCCAGTGACATGTCCTACAGGTTAGAAAACAATCTAGACTTAATTATTTATAACGTTCAAGTATTCAAAGAATTGACAATGAATTTACAATGCCGAGGATAAACTTACCAGCAATTTAAATTGGTATAGACAGACATTTTTAACCCTAAATTTATAGTTTTGAGAGAACTTTAAATGTAATCCATATCGCCGCAGCATCTTATACACAATGTAAAACGATTGATTAAATAAAATCCGAAATGAAATTCTTGAAAGCTGGAATTTTACGAATACATGTTTTTTCGTTTCTGAATACAAAGCGAGCCCTTCAGATTCATTTTCAAAACTCAATTCAAAGTAAATGTAATGATTTAAATATTTTAAAGTATCAGTGCTTTTACATTGGAAAACTCTCCATAAAAAGATTTTAATACAGTATCGGGAGTTGAATGAATAGCAGGAACACAGAAACTTAATTATTAAGCAGTAACAATGTTCCCATTTACCGGTGGTACAGCTGTTCGTTAACCGGGCGTTTTTAAGTTTGCCTGGATTGTTTTTGAAACAGGAAAAGATAACAGGAAACAGAAAAGGTTACAAGGCATAATATATCAACTCAAGTTCAGAGACTGCTTCTAAATAATTGAGCGAATTGAATCATTGCTTAATATATTCTTTTATTTAAATAAATATTATTCATTGTACATATTAAATATTATATATTAATTACCTACATTCAAGGGAGCGTGCTTAAAAACGAACAACTCAGTTCACTTCGAAATATTTTATTGTTTCGATTATTGATACTTACGCTACAGTTCGTGATTACAATAATTTAAGTTTGCTGCGTAAAATTGAGCGTAATAAAATGTTTAAAATAAAAGATTACATCAAATTGATTCATTGCAATTCAAATGTAATTTTAAACCACTAACAAACATCCGGTGGATCGTATGTAATATAGTAATTCATATAAAGAAGATTTTTTTTAAGTTAAATTATTTTTTAAACCATGACTAATTATAATAAGAAAGCAGAATTTAATTTAATTTAATCAAGTATATTTTGCTTAAATAGGTAACTATCTAAATACCCTAACCTCTACGAAATATCACATCATTTTTATTTTCTTTCATTCATATGCATATTAACACAAAACTTATATCTTTGCTAACCAATACGAAAAACAACATTATTCCTTTTTTTCTGAAATGATCCCATTTCGAATTTTAAGAGATTTTTAGAGATTTCTTAAAAATATTAATTTAATAAATCCCAAAGTTTATCCAAAAAAGAACTTTAAACTTATCTCAATAATTCATTCAAATAAACTTTGCGGTGAAATATTTATTTTAAAAATACAATTTTACATTACTGATCAAAAAATAATTAACAATTTAAGTTAAATCAAAAGTCTATTTTATTAATTTCAAAAAGTTTACAATTTTCAAACATTTTTGTAATTAATTAATTTTATTGTGTAGGTACTAATCAATTAAACATACAAATACACGCATTCTATTAAATTTTGTTTTAATTTAAAAATTGCAAACATTCAATCATTTAATCAATATTTAAAACAATTCAATTAATTTACACTAATTTTCTTTCAAACTCACAACAAATTTAATTTTCCCAATCATCTATGGTTGTATATTTGAATAATGTAGTGGTTCTGAAGGATCAATAGCTGACCATTTCTAGATGAAATGAAAAAGACATTAAAATTGCGTTTTTTTCATTAAACAATAATCACACATTTAAAAAGGTAATTAACAATAATTAATTAAGTACATAATTAATAGCAATATTCTTTCTTTCCTGTTTCAATTTCGCTTTAATATCTGAATAAATTAAAAATATTGATAAAATATTCGTACTAGTATATCAATCCAAAATATAAATCAACCGTTGCAATGAAAATATTTGCAAAAGTGTTGAAGATATTAAGAATATATGAAGAATATGAAGAATATATGAAGAATATATGAAGAATATGAAGAATATATGAAGAATATGAAGAATATATGA
>JAUZNC010039025.1:0-18170 GCA_034780395.1 Vannuccia rotundouncinata | reverse complement strand
CATGGCCGCTGTGAATGTCGTTGAAGAGTTTCTCAAAAAAAAATCATTGATTGAAAAACACAAAAAAGACAGAATTTCTCCGCTACTCAAAATAACATCAACTCCAAACGATTTTATATTACGGGTAAGCATATTTTAGATATATTGTAGTATAGTGATTTTTATAATGAATTACTAATTTTTAAAATGAATTACTAAATTTTCAAAATTAAGAAGTTCCGAAATAAATTTTTAGAAATTGTACATAACATTTGTTATAAAAAAATTAATCTACTCTTACGAAAATTGAAACAAATTTTTTATAAATTTAACCAAATCTAAAAAAAATAAACTATATATAAAAAATAAAATATAAAGATATAATACAATTTTATCTACATAAAATTGATTTTAACATATTATAGTCTTCATTCATTCTAAAAATTGGACATATCTTATTTCAGGGCTGTTGGTTAAATCCAATGAAACCAAAACTTCGGCGCATTGATTGGGAAAACGACCCAACTGATGAAATATTGACCAAAATAAATTGTGCGGACAGTTGTCCTGGAGTATTGGATAACTTTTTTGGACAGGATGTTTTTCTTTTCGGAGCTCATAATGAAGGAGAAATCAAAGGTTTGACTAAAGAGATAATTTGTCAAAGAAATGGTGCCCTTTGTGTTGGTACAAAAGATGGCGCAGTTTGGGTATCTCACATGCGAAATAAATTGAATGGACAGATTCCTTTCAAACTGAAATCAGCACACATGCTTAAAACATGTCCAGAACTGGCCCAAGTAAAAGAATCTCCATATGAAATATTTCCCGAAAATAAAGAACACCATTTGAAAGAAACTTTTCGAGAGATTTGGTATGAAAGGATCTCAGACGATATAGGAATCCTAAATTTCCACTTCCATAATGGTGCAATGAATACAGATCAATGCAAACAACTATACAACGCTTACAATTTGGCTATGGAAATTCCAACAAAATTGTTGATACTCATGGGTGCACCAGACTTCTTCAGTAATGGAATTCACTTGAACACAATTGAGGCGAGTGAAGATCCATGTTTGGAATCGATGAATAATATCAAAGCGATGAACCAGCTGACGAAGAAAATTCTTCTTAACACAAATCAACTAACCATCACCGCTGTGGAAGGAAACGCCGGAGCGGGAGGAGTATTTTTAGCTCTAGTAGCTGATTTCGTTTGGCTTAATGAAAGAACTGTACTCAATCCTCATTACAAATTAATAGGACTCACGGGATCTGAATTTTCAACCTATACCCTTCCTCGACTTGTGGGCAACGAGACTACCAAGAAAATACTTTCAGAATGTATGCCAATGAGTTCCCAATGTGCGTTAAAATTAGGAATGGTTCAGAAGGTGCTTTCGCAAAATAACTTTCGAAAACAAGTGGTTGAACATGCCCTAGAACTTGTCCAGCTGTATCCGACAGAAATGAGGTCGAAGGAAAAACGACTCTTTGAAGAAAGAACATCCAACATTCTTAAAAGAACTGAAGAAGATGAGCTTTCTCAAATGCTGATTGACTTTCAGAGTGAAGAGTACAACCGTGAACGTCAAAACTTTGTATACAAAAAGAAGAAGAAATGTTAGATAACATTTAGATGAAGGTCTTTTAGAACAAACTAAAACTGTTAGACTAAAATAATTCTTCAATAAAACGATTGATTTGTTACACATTTTATATTGTAAATGTTATAAAACTTATAAATTTCCAATTTTTTATTATATTGTATTACAAATGTATTATTCAATGATATCCGTAATTTCTCTATATATAATTAAGAACATTTAATTCAAATTTTGATTATACAAAATATTGACAAATATTGATTAATTAACAAATAAACAAATAAATAAATAAATGAAAAAAATTATTCATTATCACAACCTTAAATATGATATGATGTGTCCTATTTTGTGATTATATGAAAAATAATCTATTTTTTCAATCTCTATATTTGTCTTTTATTTTATTTTATAATACAAAATAATATATTGAATTTGTTCAAACAAGTTACCTTTTGTAATTAACAATAGTCAACATATAATAATTATTGGTTTACTGATATTTCCACTGATAATTTTATCTTTTAAAATTGATATCGTAAAGAAAAACAAAGTTGAAGTTTGTTTCGAAAAATCTAGAATAAACGATTGATATTTTCAGAGTATAAAGAATAATGAATCAATTGAAAATATAATTATCTCGCATAGCAAATTGATTTGTATCATCCCAATATATAGTTTTCTTTTGATTTAAATTTAATTGAATTTAAGTATATACTAATATGTTAAAATTACAGTAGTTATCCACCTTCATTTCTATAGGGGTGTCATCCGAGATTTATCTGTTTAGTAATCGTAGTAACAGATTTATATGGAATTGATTAGAGATAATTTTTAATGATATCATGTTTTATTCATAGAAAGTCCAGGTTTGCAATTTACAGATAAGTCAATTTTCTAAATGCAATCGTTTTAAAAACATAGTTTTTAACTCTCCAATAAATTACCACCTTTACATGTTAAATTTCTGCGCACCTTTACAAGTTAAATTTCCACGCACCTTGGAGTTAATGCCAGGTTTTAACTCTCCAATAAATTACCACCTTTGCGTGTTAAATTTTCCTAGAAATTAAATTTTTTTCGCGTGATTTTAAAATTGTAATTAAGCACGATGTGGTACTTGATTACTTTGATTTCAGCTAGACAGTTACGGATTTTAATAATTTTAAGGGCGAATAGAAGTATATTATACATGCATGGAGATTCCAATTTCTCAATTAAAAACTTGATTAATTATAATTATCGATACCTGATTGACACTTATTCATTTTTACCAATACTTTGATTTTCATCTTGTCTTTAAAAGATTTCAATAATTTTGATGACAAATGTTACTATATCATTGCTTATGAAGAATTCGAATTTCAAAACCAAATTTTTAAAATTTTTAAAAATAAAAATAAAAAAATTCAATATTTAAAAAAAATTATAAAAATAAAAATTTCAAAATTTTTCAGTACACAAATGTTCGCAAAAAGTATAATTTATTTGGCGATGAATTCAAATTTGTATAGTGTATAGTTGAATCCTTTATTACTTGGTTCCTTTATTTTAGCATGACAGTAATGGATTTCAATTATTTAAATGGCGAATAGCACTATGTTGCATATGGAGAAATGATTTTACAAGGGAAAACTTAATTAAAAATAGTTATCGATACCTTATGGACACTTATTGATTTTTACCAATACTTTGATTTTTAGCCAGACAGAAATGGATTTCAATTATTTTAATGGGTAATAATACCAAATAACATATAAGGAATTCGATTAGCACATATTTAAAAATTTAAAAATTTCGGAAATAATATGGAGTGACCTTTCGTGATCTTTTAAATTAGTTCCTACTGCACCCACGCACACACGCCAACGTCCCATCCTCGTGGAATTTTCTGAAGATTAAAGCTTTTTGTGGATAAATTAAATTTATAATGTTGAGAGTTCCTACTTCGACCACACGCATACGCCCCACCCTACCCATGTGTAATTTTCCGGGGATTAAAACTAAGAATTTTAATTTATAAAGTATAATTGTAAGCGGTTTTGTAAGCGGCATTGGATCCCCTCCCGCACTACCTCTACTCTACCCACGGTCCATTGTTTGCGGGTAATTACAATTTGCGATATTTATTCATACTCCCACACTTTTAAGTTATACCTCTATAGAGTATTTTTCATGAGGACGAGAATTGCGAATTTTATAAACATTGATTTAGCACATTTTAAGTATTTTACTAAACATTTATTAGTAAAAACACCTTGGATTTTGCCGTGGACCACTTTTCAATTAGCCTTTTATATTTTTAAAATATTGATGCTAGTTGACAGTCTGAATCGCATCGATCGAATTATAGCAACCTATCCAGTATTCTCTCAACGATTGTCTCGATTTCGTAGAGCGAATTTTGCTTAATTTTGTTTTGATTTTGAGAAGACTGCCATAACTGACTTATACTACTTCAAAAGTATGAAATCAATTAATTCATTATAAAAATACATTGACTTTATTGCTGAAACATGACAGCATAAATTTTTTTTCAAAACTCATAAATCAATTCATTCTTTTGTCTTAATTCTAAGTTTTTCAATTAAAAGAAGACGACATGCGAGCATCCAGAAGCAATGGTTTCGATAATGCATAGTCTGAAATTGATTGAACTTCTGACGGCACGAGAGGTGTCAGTTGTCTTTTAATTGTCGACTCTGGTATAGTGAAACTTGTTGTTTTGCTAATCGTAATTTCTGGTCACTTCGAATGAGCTTTGTTGGAATGTTGTTTTTCTTGATAATATCAAAAAACCTAGCCCATCCAATAGGGGGTAGAGTTTTTATTCGTCCATCTGATGGAAGAGTTGGTAAAGATGGTGTCGGTTCTTGTGATAGGGCACTTGATGTACTCCTTCCTCTTCTTCATGTCTGCGTTTTTGTATTTCCTGCTGTATAAGGTTGAAACATACATTTTATGCTCTAAATCTGGAGAAATATAAGTAGTTTATTGTCCTTCTTTTTTGACAGATTTTTCTTTGCAGGAAATTTTTTTTCATCGATTAATACAAATCATCGAAACCATTGATAATCTCCCTTAATGTTGCTTCTTTTATGCATTTTTCTAGGTATTATGTTAGGTTGATTGTGCATGTGTGAGATCGGTAGAATATGACTTTTAACTCTTAAGTAGTCAGGAGTTGTCTGATGCAAGTCCAAAAATAGGTTATAGGTAAAGGTTTTACAAAACAATAGTTTTAAATAATTGATACATATTATAAAAATATTATTATATTATATCAACACAATTAATACTAATGTATTTATTTAATGAAAGATTGCTATTTTAACAATTTTAAACAAACCATTAATGTGCTTCTTTACAACATTGATGTGAGTGATTAACATTTATAATTAATCAATACCCGTTTTAAAAAATATATTTTCATTATATTTTATTATTGAATTATCATTTTGAATTAATTATCGTTTTATTTTCGGAATTTTAATTATAAAACCAAATATATATGAATGAGTAAGTCTGCTAACAAAAGTATTTATTAGTATATAGAACATTTTTCAAAACATTTTAAAGCCTTTTGGAAAAATGTCAAAAATATTTTTATTATAATAAGGTCTTTAAATTAATATTAATATTTTATTAATTTTTTTCCGCTTTAAATTTTGAAATCAATTATTAAAAAATAAATATTTTTCAGCTTGATTAAAAACAGAGTTGTACATCATAGCGAAAGTTTAATTAATTTACAAAAATATTAAAAAAATCTTTTTAAATATCAAAAAAAAGGTTTCAATAGAAATCAAAATTGGAATGACATGAAACATTGAGATATGAAACAAAAATTGAATTATTAAATCAAAATTTTTGTTTAACGAATATATAAAAAGCTAACGTTCGAAACCACTTATTTGCTGGAAGATTATTTTTGTTTCAGAAGAAAAAAATGATTAATTAATTTTCATGGGTTTAAATAAATGGGCCTGGGAATAAGTTGTATTTAATTAAAATTTGAACCATAACTGTATTTAAAATTATAAGAATCTTAATTAAAACTATTTATTATTAGTTGAATTTGAATATCAAATTATTCACTGACAGAAAATATCAATTAGATTTAAATAATTTAAATTTACAGATTTTAATTAAGGCAGCATTTTAAAATTTCATTTATATAATTATATAACAATTTTTATATTTTAATAAATGGAACATCAAAGTAAAAATATATTTCAGCACAAGACAACCTTTCTTAAAATCTCTTTTTGTGACTTTTAATACTTAAAGCATATCTAAAGAGAAATTTGAAAAACAAAAATTTGTTTGGATTCTTACCAAACTTTGAAATAAAATAAATTTCACAAAAGATTGAATCTTCATGGAAAGTAAATCATGTAAGTATTCTTAAATAAAGTAATTTAGATTTGTATGAAATGGACCATACATAAAAGCAGAAATATTTAAAAGAATTAATTTTAAAAGAATCCTTATGACTATTTCAATAATGACAATTTTAAAAAACGCTTTTCGAATGTTTAACGAATTCATTATATAAAATTTTTAAAATTATTTTAATTGCTAAATTTATTGAATATTTTGAAATAAATTAATTGAAACAAATATATATTTTTAGTGATATCGTTTCGGAATATTAAGACATTCTTGATTCTTGGTAACAAATCAATTCATATTTGACTAAGTTATCAACTATTTGAGATCATTACAAATCGTTTTTATATAAAAATTTACAATTAAGAATGATGAAAACATTGAAGAACAAAAAGAATCCACTTTTGTTAAAATACGACTGTTTTATAGAAAATTGAAATATTATATACATATATTATATGTTAAATTATATTATATTATATGATATCTTAACCGAAAATATAAAATATAGATGTTAAATATTCGTTAATAAATTAGTTATTTGTTAAATATTAATATTTTACTTTTATCTTAACTTACGACTTATCTCGCTTGGTTAAATATTTATTTATCACACTGGTTATTTCTATTATTTGATATATTATACGTATAAATACAATTGGTGACTTCATATATATTATCATAATGGCATCAATTTGCTTCACCAACTTCATGGAACAACTGTGGTCAGGTCCAGGTGTCAGGTTCGAAGTGTTATAGAGTCCGAAAACTTATAGAAGCTCCCTCGTATATGCATATATATATATATTTATAAAATATTGAATTAAAACATTTATCAATAGATAAATAATTAAGTTTATTTGTTTTTTTTAAATATTTTATTGTATATATCTGACATTCTATGAAATTTTATGAATAAAAAAGTTATAAATTTTATGCAAAGACTTTAAGTTCACAAAAATAAAACTTGATTATGTATACAATTAAAATATACAAGTATTTTTATAATTTAATTGTAAAGTTTGGTTGGTATAGTCGCTCGTGTTGGTACGAATGTCAGAGAACCAGGCTATGCATACAACATCGCCAAAGCATTCAACGAAATTGATTCAGTCCGATACGATTATCAGTTAATTCGAAACAAACCAAGTGATTTACAATCTTGCTTCCCGGTTAGCAGAACATGCTGTTGTAGACCTAATGTTTTCCCAGAAACCCTAAATGTCAGAAATATTGTATACTAATTCCCATCAAATTCGCCTCAGAGGGACAGAAAGAATCTCAGTCGTGACATTAAATTAAGCTTTTTGGTGAACGGGGTCCCGAAAGTGTTCACAATAAATCCGGATTAAGCAACTTACCGCGGCCCTCCAGTTATCCCGTGGGAGCAGGTCAACCCAAGGACTGAATAAGAGATTGCAAAGTCTGGACATGTGTGCTACTCACTGCGGTGTACAGATCGAGGAAACTGACTATGATACTTTCAGTAGTATAGTGAAGCGAAATCACACAAACACAGCGCGCTGTGAGGACTCTTAAAATACAGTGCTAACCGCATACCAACAACAAAAACTGTAGCGATCCTACTGGTTGATGCCATACAAATGCATAAATTTGTCAAAGGTTTACTCGCCTAGCTCAACAAGCTTCAATGATCCTACATTTAGTAACCAGCGATTTTTGCGAGGTTGAAGATGATGCTGAGAATCATTTGGAAGATGCAGTAATTCTGTATAATGACGATTTTGCAATTGCAATTTGGTTAAATTAGGACCGCTATGCGGAAAGCAAAGGTAAAGCAAATTGATCCCAATGAGAAATCATCATCATTAGCGAAAGTTATTTTTCATTGTGACTCAAAAAAGTTCTCCCAATTTTTCAATGCTCTTAACAATCGGATGCACTCTCCCTGCAATAAAGAGCTGCGAATGTGAAAGTTATTATAAGACTGTTGTTAAAAATTATATGCGACTTATGCGACTCTTACACACTCCGCCACATCGGTTAATGGAAGCGAGAAGGAAGCGAGAGAGAACCAACAAGCAACTTACAGCTGACGCTCTAAATAAACATTACACCAATATCTCAACGGATCCATCTTATGAAATATCAGAAATATTGAATGGACCAATAACGAATAAGGACAGTTTCGAAACATGTGAAGTTTTTCAATCCCTCCTGCAACTTAAGAAAACTGCGACAAGATATTATCATGGTTTCTGCTATTAAAGAAAGGAAACATACCTAAACAATAAAAGACTGCTACAATCAAACCGATCCCCAAAATTGGAAAAGCAACCAAAGCTGCGGATTTTAAACCTATCTCTGTAACGTCTATTTTGTCCAGGATGACCGAAAAATGATTGTTAAAAAAATTCATTATTAAAGATATCATAAGCTCGGGAAACCTCAGAGACCAATACGCTTTTCGCCCTCTAGGCAGCACCACATCTGCAATCATAGCCACTCTAAAAGAAGTCATCAATATCCTCGAACAATCCAAATACGTCAGGCTTATCCAACTCGACTTCTCAAAAGCTTTTGATACGGTGAGACATCAGACCTTGTTTGGAAAACTCGCCGCCCTGAACATCCAAGCAGAAATATACAACTGGACACATAACTTCTTCCATCAACATCAGCAATACAAAGGTACTCAATACAAAAGAAGACCCTGAAGAATAATGGACTTAAGGTAAACAGCATCCATACAGTTTACAAAGCCTTAATCCTCGGAAGACTGATGTATGCAATACCGGCGAGGTGGGGACTGACAACTCAAGGTGACAGGGACCGAATAGTGAGATACGTCAACAAGAGCCTCCGGTATGGCTACTGCAAGAAAGAAACTAACTTCACGCTACTAGTCAAAAAAGCCGATAATTGACTACTGCGAAATATCGAATGCAAAGAAGAACACCCACTCAGGCAGTATGCCACCTTCAGAGACGGTTTTGAGATGCCACTGATCACCCCCTTGAACCAGAAAGACTTCCTTGTTAGAACATTACAGAACTTATAATTCTCACTTAACCCACTTATATTTCCCAGATATTTTGTGAAATTTTTGTAAAGCCTTTAATTTACTTAATTACTTACTTCTTTCTTGATTAGAAATTTAAAGTTTTTTAATGAATTTTGAAAAACACAAAATTTGTAAAATATTCCACTACCGTTCAGAAGCGCACAATAAATAAATTGTTTAGTAAATAGGTATCTTACAAAATGGGTCGATATTTTCATTATAGAAAGATATAAGATGTTATTTAATCGAGTTTTATGCATGCTATTTAAATACAAATAATTTTTACAAAACTAATTTATTCCTTTATACTAAACTATTTCGATTTACTATCAATTTATTTTGTGACATTAAATATTCATGAAAAAATTATTTATGAAATGACTATATTAACATTTTAATACGTTAATAATTAAAATTTAAACTTTGGACAGCACACTATAAATGCAGCATTAAAAACAATTGTTACGTTTAGAAATTCATTT
This sequence comes from Vannuccia rotundouncinata, assembly GCA_034780395.1. NCBI lineage: Eukaryota > Metazoa > Platyhelminthes > Proseriata > Coelogynoporidae > Vannuccia > Vannuccia rotundouncinata. The sequence goes on along the minus strand of JAUZNC010039025.1, from coordinate 8,685 downwards.
TATTTAATATATGAATTAATGATATCTTAGGACAATTAATATGATGAAAATAAAATATAATTTAAAAAAATTAATTTATTGTGTCAATTCAAATCAAAAGATAACAAAAGCTAACAAAATTCAAAGTCAACAGATGCAAAAAATATATTTTTGATACATTTCTAGAATATAAAAAATATCCACAAATTCTTAAAAATAATCTATAAATACATTTTATTAATACAAAAGGTTTTAACAATTGATACAATTATTATAAAAATATTTTAAAATTTTATATCGACATAATTTTTTAATTTTAAAAAAATCCAATAATGTGTTTATTTATAACATTAATGTGTCGAGTAATGAACATTTATATTTATTACATCTTATAATATTCTATCCGTTTAAAAAATATTTTTTATTATACAATTATCATTGTGAATTAATAATCGTTTTATTTTCGGAATTTTAATTATAAAACAAAATATATGAATGAGTAAGTCTGCTAACAAAAGTATTTATTAATATAGAACATTTTTCAAAAGTTTCAAAGTATTTTGGAAAAATATGAGAAATATTTTTATTATAATAAGGCGTTTAAATTAATATTAATATTCTATTATTTTTTCTCGCTATGTGATAGGTTATAGGTCGCTATATATATATATATGTGATCGCTATAGGATCCATGTGATTTACATGTCGAGCTAATATACTCCTTCCATCATTGCAATTTAAAAAAGGATTTCCAATTTGTCGATTGTCCTAAACATCGGATGCACTCTCTTAGAGTAACGAGCTGTGAATGTGAATTTTCGCTCTTTACACTCTCTGGTTGTCAGCTTAGTTCTCTGGTTCTCTGGAAATCTCTTATATTATCTTCAATAGTCTTGATGAACATGCACTATTCACACCCTATGAATTATCAAACTGTTGTTAAAATTTCATGAAACTACATCGCATAAGTATGTCCAATATTATATTTGAGTAACCTTGAGTGTCTTGTATTGAACGATTCAAATTGTTCATGATCAAGTATAAAATATGACTTATTCAGAATTATGACTCTTTCAAACAAATTACAAACATTTTCAAACTTTTAAAATAATTTGTATTATATTCACTATAGTATATTTATGTCTAATAAATGTACAAACAATTTTACTTGTTATAATTGTTTAAGTAAAGTCAAGATCTATACTTTTAAATGGTTTTTAAATTGGCGTTGTTAAGTGGCGCCTATATCGAGAAAAAACTACCCCCTTTTCTAAATCCTAAGGGCACGCATGACTCATTTTCAATATCTAATTATTTTTATTATATTTAACTGCTCGTAGCTTAAGGTTTGATTTGATTTTTAATTTTTGGACAAAAAATAAAGTTAACATGCTTTAGTTTCAAATTGAAATCTATGAACCTTTAATCAACGGATTGTTCATAACTATGCTATTAATTTGTTATTGAAGAATGAAGATAGAAAAAGTAACAAAATAAATACTCAAAATACAGTAAACGTCCTGATTTCAGAAAGGCAGCCATGAAAAATGCAAAATATACAACTTAGAAAGCTAGTGATTAGTGAATAAATGGAAGTTAGATCGTTATAATTATATAGTTATAGATTACAGTAAACAAACTAAATTCGATAAAGTAAGCAAACAATTTAGCTCAAATCGTATTTTGTGCATTCCAATATAAATATCTATAATTCCAAGAATATTAATTAAGAGTTAAATATATAATATTAGGAAGGTAGTTTTTTTATTAGACATTTTTGTTCCAATGTGGCGATTCTACAGTACAATTGGAACGGGCAACTCAGCCAACGGGCCCGTTTAATACTGTAAAATATATACTAAATATTTGATTTGACGGTTAAATAAAGACATTAAAAGTATAATTGTATCAATTCAGGTAACTTGACAAAAAGGGTGATATCTAAAATCTTTTATATTGTTAGCTGTTTTGAAAAAAATGTATTGAACTGGAACAAACTGAATTTTGTATTATAGAATAATGTTTGTAGATTTTTGTATTTCATTAATTTAATCTAATTATCTTAAGATTAAAATTTTGACATTAACGTATGATGAGACTATAACAGACTAATTTAGTAACATCAATAAAAATGTGTAAATTTTAGAATTCGTGTTTATAAATAAAACTGTCATCTTTTCAAAATTTCTTTATAAAATACATATAATTATATAAAATATCCCAAAAATTTATTTATGAGAAGGATTGATAACTGCAAATATATAAAGATACTAATTGAAAAAAATAAGTCTTTTTCTAATGCTTTATTAATACATTTAAATATATTTAGACATTACAAATGATGAAACCAGTTAGACATTGAAAATAATAATAATTTCTTATTTGATAAAATAACACTGTAAATAATAGAAATTTCATTTTACATAGACACCCATGATACTCATGAACAAAGGAATAAAGAAAAACATTAATGTTATATAATATTGATTATAGTGTAAAACATAAACCATTTATTTATGAAAAATTCCACAAAGTCACAAATTATTGCTACTATTGAGATATATCGTAAATTCGTTGAAGCAACATTATTTTGTCAATAACACAGACAAAAGATAAAATAAATATATCGCATCAATAAATGAAAAATAACAATCACGAATTTTCATATTGATTAATACAACATTAGTGTTAGGAAACATGGAAATACAAATGAAGTTTTCAATTACAACAGTTTATATTTAAATTTTTTAAGTACGTATTCGATTAGTTGGCGCCGTATTGGAATTTGGGTCGCTTCCAATCAAACAACAACAACTGTTGATCAAGGTTTTCCTAAAGTTGCTTCCTGACACCATGTAAAGAAAGAAATTAGTGGCGTGATAAAGGTGGATCAAAATTACAATCAGTTGAAAGATCAGTCCATAAAGTGTGTAAGCTTCGAAATTCATAGCAATCAACGACTTGCTGATAAATTGAAAAAATGCATCACAGAGTTGGAAAATAGCATATGGTAAATAACTGACAAGAAAAGAAAAATTAACTGTCAAAAGCATCTTCAACATCCTTGATGGATCATCCTGGGACCGTTCAATATTCTGTTGTGCAGTGGATGAAATCTGCGGATTTTGCATCGTTTTTCGAAAAGTTTTTGCAGAATACATTGCTTGGATAATGGCAATATTCATGATTAACATGAGAGGAAAAGGAATCAGAAATCGAAATGTCATATCTACCCAGGAAAAAATCTTGTAGAAATCTCTGTTTCATATCAGAGCGCAGAGTGGACCAAGAATTTTGATTTCTTTTATTGTTGCCTCTTTCAAAAAGAAGACATTTTTTATCAGCAACAAAATACAAGCGATCAGTATAAAATTAAGCTGCGCCGATTTGTGCAAATTCTCTTTGCTTTTAACGGCAGTTTTATTGAAATAAATCGTTGGATTGTGATTAAACACAGAATCCAAACCGAGCTATCGGAAAAGAAGTATTCTAAAAAGAGTACAACCTTACACATGACTTCGCTAACATTTGCCGGATCAAAATGTAGGCTGTAACGAGTCCAATATCGACCCGCGGCGATCACCAGAAAGATAGAATCGCTTACGCTGAGCAAAGCCAAAGGAATACTCGAAGGTTTATTTCGTAAAGATGGTCGTGTGAGAACCCACATAGCAATTGAGTTGGTAACAACGCCAACAATAATGATTATAGGATAGACATAAGTGCAGACAGCACTTCGGACCCTGTAGGTTAGAAACGTCTCCAAACCAAAAAAGGGCATTTCTGGTATTCGGTCGGTAGAAAGGATTTGCTCGACAGTGGAGAGATTAGAAGTATTGTTTTCAAACGTGGTATTGTTCATTGTTGACTTATCTTAACAAAATTGACAAACGTTATGGGACAAAATATCTGTATGAAAAAGAAATGATTGAAAAATTTAAAAGTTACTAAAATGTAATTATGAAATTTTAAAGTGAAATTTTAAATTTTATTAAATAAAGTTCAGCTAAAATACAAAAGAAGTATAATGAATACAATATAAAAACAATATCTGTGTAAAATAAACCGCTCTACTTACAATAAAATTAAATAAACATTAAATAAAACATTTAAACTTACTTAACTACAAACGTTTCAACATTTCGTTCTTGTCAATGAAATATTTTACTTTTTTGTATTTTTTAAATGTTACTTAGGTGTTGAAACCACACACACCGTCATATTTAATAAATTCATTCTAAAACAAGTGTTTTTTTTAAAATATGTTATTACTTAAAATATAATTCAATACAACCATAAAAATTTTAAGATAAATTAATAATTTTTATTAAAAAATAATAGTATCTTCTTCTGAAAAATGTGAAATATTTCTTTCAAACATTTAATATGAGAAGATCATAATTAAATCTTAATCATTTTTTTATTTTTATAATTTCTAAAATTTTATATATATGATGGAAAAGTCTCTAAAATTTTAGTTTCAGCACAAATTTATTCCAATATCTTTTTTTAATAACGCAGAAATTTCAATGCAACCACAACTGTTTGATATCGGCAAACAGTCCACATCATAAAATGATTTCATATTATTTGTTATTTAAAATCTAAAGTAGAATGAAGCTCGTCATAAAAAGACATTTAAATAATATTACAAATAGATTTCAATTAGATAAAATTAAATGTAATTAAATTTAATTCAACGAACTATGAATTTTTTCTTTCTAAGAAACTTTGAAAGAATACCAGATTCGTTTTTATACTTACTCAGATATGTTGACTTGAAACAATAGGATGAGAGATAGCCGATATAGAAAGTTTATATACTTTTCCTTGTCTTTGTGATGTTGAAATACATGATTTGTTGGACGTCTGAATTGGTTTATGAGATTTTGAAGTTAAACACTTTACTTTGATTCCTTCCTTTCTAATTCTCTGTCGACGCTTGCTGTGTTTTTTTAAATTATTGGTGTTTTTAATTTCAAATGAAGATCCTAATAAAAGTTTTGGAAAAAGATAAAACTTTATTATTTTTTAATTTATAAAGGCAAATAGCGAGTAGTTGCTCCATTTTACATTCGCACTACACTTGTTAATATTGTAATAATTATAAAATTTGAATAATCAATACGAAATGTATGGGACTTATTAATGCATATATTATTAATATAAGCTCTTATACTTTCCATAGATAACTACTGAATATGACTTGTCATAGTTAGTAGTGTGTAAATTTAATTGCCAACTATTTTTTAGAGGGAGGGTTCTTGTCGTTCGCTCTATACCCTTACCTTTACAATTCTTACTAATATATACAGTTGAACTAAATTGAACTAAAAGAATGTTTTTCAAATAAATAGAAGTTTGAACAGCTCCATGATTGCAGACTAGTTAAAACTTCCAAAATATTGGATTCTATTTTCATTACAATCAGCAAAACTTTAGCAGTTCTGTCTTTGTGCCAGTTTAGGATTGCTAAGCTGATAAATCGTTCTTCATGTGTGCCCACGAGGGAGGAGGGGGGCACAACGCCCCTTTTGGATGATGACGCTTATATGAAAAGTAAATTGATACCCCTAATTAATGACTGTTGAACTTTAAATTGACGCCTATATATTATCAAAAGAAAATTACTGAATAAGTGATGTCGAAGGCTGTGTTGGAATTTTATGATGAAATGGGATTGGATATATTGAACTACGGGATTAATGCTATAACGGAGCAAAAAATGTATCCGGTGAACAGAATGTTCTGAATGAACATCTTCTGATACATAAAAGAAGGAGTTAGTTTTTATTATAGTGCTGAATGGACAAGTGATGAGTTAGAAGAAATATATTTCATAGTGTTAAAATATTCTACTCGAGTAATTAGTAGCTTTGTTTATTTTAATTAAAACAAATAATTATTAGAAATTTATTTCAAAATCAAAATCGGATGTAATGAGACATTTCAAGATTGATCCCTTTGTTCATCGCTCCTTACTAGCATGCGTGAGAGGTATCAATGCCAGCTAGTACAGGTGCTCCAGATACTTTTTTATTATTTATTTAAAAATTAAATTCATTATACGATTCTTGTTTGTCATGATAATCATCAACATATAGGTTTGAAATGATATTTCTGCAATAAATATTTAATTGTAAGAAACATTTAAAATGTGATCCCTAATAGGAGTTTAATAAGTTTTCGAACTCGATATCAAAGCAATATCTTATACACAAATAACAAATTGAATAAATTGAACCCCATTTCAAAATATTATAATTATATTATTTCAACACAATTAATACTAATGAATTTATTTAATGAAAGATTGCTATTTTTAACAATTTTAAACAAATCATTAATGTGCTTCTTTACAACATTAATGTGAGTGATGAACATTTATAATTAATCAATCCCCGTTTTAAAAAATATATTTTTTATTATACTTTTCAATAATTTTTATTATATTTTATTATAGAGTTATCATTTTGAATTAATTATCCTTTAATTTTGGAATTTATATTTTAAAATCTTTTAAAACATTTTAAAGCATTTTGGAAAAATGTCAAAATAATTATTATTATAATAAGGTGTTTAAATTAATATTAATATTCTATTAATTTTTTTTCGCTTTAAATTTTTTAATTAATTCTTATTAAATTAAATATAATAAAAATTATTTTATTTTCAGCTTTGATTAAAAACACACATGTTAATTAATTTACAAAAAATAAAATCTTCTTAAATATCGATTGATCTCAAATTTTTTCAAAAGAAACCAAAATTGGAATGACATGAAACACTGAGAGGGTTCAGATATTAATTGAATTATTAAATCAAAATCGAAAATTTTGTTTAAGGAATATATAACGTTCGACACAACTTATTTTCTGGAAGATTATTTTTGTTTCAAATGAAAAAATGAATAATTAATTAATATGGGTTTAAATAAATTTGCCTGGGAATAAGTTGTAGAATGCAACATGTTCAACAAACTACTTATTTAATTAAAAGTTGAACCATAACTGCATTTAAAATTATAAGAATCTTAATTAAAACCATTTATTATTAGATGAATTTGAAAATCAAATTATTCACTGACAGAAAATATCAATTAGATTTAAATAATTTAAATTTACAGATTTAAATTTAGGCTGCATTTTAAAATTTCATTTATATAATTATTTAACAAAAAGTATATTTTAATAAATGGAACATCAAAGTAAAAATATATTTCAGCTTTTTAAAATCTCTTTTCGTGACTTTTACTTCAAAGCATATCTAAAGAGAAATTTGAAAAACAAAAATTTGTTTGGATTCTTACCAAACTTTGAAATAAAATAAATTTCACAAAAGATTGAATCTTCATGGAAAGTAAATCATGTAAGTATTCTTAAATAAAGTAATTTAGATTTGTATGAAATGGACCATACATAAAAGCAGAAATCTTTAAAAGAATTAATTTTAAAAGAATCCTTATGACTATTTCAATAATGACAATTTTAAAAAAAGCTTTTCGAATGTTTAACGAATTCATTATATAACATTTTTAAAATTATTTTAATTGCAAAATTTATTGAATATTTTGAAATAAATTAATTGAAACAAATATATATTTTTAGTGATATCGTTTCGGAAACATTCTTGGTAACAAATCAATTCATATTTGACTAAGTTATCAACTATTTGAGATCATTACAAATCGTTTTTATGAAAAAAATTACAATTAAGAATGATGAAAACATTGAAGAACAAAAAGAATCCACTTTTGTTAAAATACGACTGTTTTATAGAAAATTGAAATATTATATACATATATTATATGTTAAATTATATTATATTATATGATATCTTAACCGAAAATATAAAATATAGATGTTAAATATTCGTTAATAAATTAGTTATTTGTTAAATATTAATATTTTACTTTTATCTTAACTTACGACTTATGTCGCTTGGTTAAATATTTATTTATCACACTGGTTATTTCTATTATTTGATATATTATACGTATAAACACAATAGATGACTTCATATATATTATCATAATGGCATCAATTTGCATCACCAACTTCATGAAACAACTGTAGTCAGGTCCAGGTGTCAGGTCCGAAGTGTTATAGAGTCCGAAAACTTATATGAGCTCCCTTGTATATGCATATATATATATATTTATAAAATATTGAATTAAAACATTTATCAATAGATAACTAATTAAGTTTATTTTATTTTTTTTAATATTTTATTGTATATATGTGACATTCTATGAATTTTATAAATAAAAAAGTTATAAATTTTATGCAAAGACTTTAAGTTCACAAAAATAAAACTTGATTATGTATACAATTAAATATTTAAGTATTTTTATAATTTAATTGTAAAGTTTGGTTGGTATAGTCGCTCGTGTTGGTACGAATGTCAGAGAACCAGGCTATGCATATACGTCAAATTGATTCAGTCCGCGACGATTATCAGTTAATTCGAAACATTACAAGTGATTTACAATCTTGCTTCCCGGTTAGCAGAACATGCTGTTGTAGAACTAAAGTTTTCCCAGAAACCCTAATTGTCAGAAATATCGTATACTAATTCCCATCAAATTCCCCTCATTAGTACAGACGGACAGAAAGAATCTCAGTCGTTACCACGGTGGGTTGGAAAGGAAATTTAGTCCAAAAAAATTGACCATAGATAAACTATACATTTTTGGTTAGCTCTCAC
>JAUZNC010039014.1:0-18172 GCA_034780395.1 Vannuccia rotundouncinata | reverse complement strand
GAATAGTCTCGAGTTATATCGATTTCATATGAGTCCTATCCAACGCATTTTATATTTTCCAAGGAAGAATAAGACTGCTCCAGTGCGATAATACATTTCTTAAATGACTGCACAAAATATTACATGTATTTGAAACAAATGGTGTTTAACTAGACAAATTTGTATTCAATGCCATTTTTTTTTTAATTTATGAAGAAAATTATTACGAATGCAAAAATCCACCCGTCATAATTGTTTTTCATTCTAACAATCCCGTCAAATAATTATGAAAAACAGCGTTTACTGAAAGGGGAGTGGAGCAAAGCATTAAATTGTCAAATATGAGCTGTTTTAAATCTTTGAGTCATTTCGTCTTCGAGAAACATGGGTACGGGGAGTATAAGTTTTGGGAGTACACGTGCTTTCTTCAGCCTCTTCAACTGGAAGTGGGCTTGAGGAAGTGGAGGTGAAAGTGCTTCCGTTGCCTTTCGAGGAGTTATGAGGGCTGAAGGCGTCGGGAGAAGACTTGACAAACTTGAATAGTCCCCCGACGGCATGCTGACATCTTCCCAAGATTGAGCATTAATGTCCAAGTTCATTCAAGGCTGAACATTATTGGTCACGTCCGACACCTTATCGCCCATTAGAAAGGTGGAGTATGTTTTCGCCCCATCGATCGGCTGATGACTGATTTGGACGATTGTGGAGTTCAAACATGCAACTTCGCTAGCATTCCCATGCTTTCCAATATAGATCCCATTGAGCCGTAGTAAAAACTGATACCTTCCCGCACCAATATCTTTAAGATCTGCCCGTCCAATCGAATTCAGTAGCATTGTGTCCCAGCTTTTCCCAGTAAATGTCACTATTCTTCCGGAAAGTTGGTCGAAATGCAGAACAGCTCGTGAAAATATTTCTCAGTGGTTTTGGTAGACCATGAGCTTTCTCCGGATTAGAGAGAAATCCATCCATTCTCAAGAGCGCTTGTGTCTGCACCAATTTAATATTTGAAGCAAGATGGTCACGTTTCTAGTCACCACACATATCAAAAGTTTCCGTATAGCCGAGAACTTTATCATTTACAGGACCACGGGGATTCTCAAGGACTGGACTCATGAAGAGCAGAGTTGATCCCTCTGTGAATTTCACGTCAATGAAGTGAAGAGTCTTCTCCTTAGACTGCACACACCTGTGAGGTCCAACCTTGAAGGGCGGGATTATTGGCTGGAATGTATCGTCGACGAATGAAATCTGATGCAGCCGCCACTGTGAGTCGACAGAGATAGGGAGTTGAATAATTTTGAGAGACCTTGCAACTAGTGACGACCAGTACTTGACTTGAGTGACGACTTGTAAGAGAACATGCCAAAAAGTTACGAGAGACTTGAAAAAAAATAGATAGTAGGAGAAATAGAGATATACACACTACCCTTCCGGAGTTCGCAAAAAATGGGAATGAAAACATCAACTCACACACCTCCTTATATACCATAATACTCGATAAAAATTTTAACTGGACTGTTATTGGTTGTAAAGGGTCGTAAAGGGGGGGAAAGAAAAATACCTTAGAACAGGAGACGGAAGTGTAGAGTTTACTTAGTGCAAAAATTTTAACTCTAAGTACAGAGTTTACTTAGTGCAAAAATTTTAACTCTGAGTACAGAGTTTACTTAGTGCAAAAAATTTAACTCTGAATTAACTGGACTCCTATTGGGTAAGAATTTAACTAGTAAATGTGGTCAAAACATATTTACTATAGTAGAACGCAAAGTGTCGCACATATCGCCTTTAACTATATTATACAAATTTGAATTTCCAGCTAAAATGAAGAATTTCCTAAAAAAGTCACGTGACCTCAAAAGAAAAATCAAATTCCTCATATGAAATATAGTAACATTCGACCCTAAAATTATTGAAATCCGTATGGTCAAATACCGTATACAAGTACACTTTGCTAATTAGAATTCACTGCAAAAAATTTTAATTCTCTTTCTAATTCATTCAGTGTATTTAATGTGTGGGAGGTATATTATTATACTTCTTCCTATTAATTATGGAGGACTCATATAGAAAATCTTGAAATTTCATGTCCATTCTCTGCTTAATCAAATCTCACCTCAACGAGAAATGACTGTAATGCGTAGGAGGATTTATAAGAATACTTAAACGTTTAAACGTTAATATTGTATGCATTTTACACTGATAGAAATTTGGGCATGGCTCCTGGGCGATAATACATTTCTTAATTGACTGAACAAAATATTACATGTATTTGAAACAAATGGCGTTTAACTATAAATATTTGAATTTAACGGCAATTTTTTTTTAATTCCTGAAGAAATTTATTACCTTTGCGAAAATCCACTCGACTTAATCTCTGAGATTTATTTTAACTTGAATTAACTGGACTCCTATTGGAAGAGAATTTAACCCGTAAAAGTGCGCAGAAATTTAACATGTAAAGGTGGTCAGAGGTTGCACAGCGTGGAAATATGGTTAAAGCCGTAGTTTATTCATAAAAAGTTTTAATCTTTAAAATTCCATGTGGATGAGATGTGTAGGCGGATGCGTGGGTGGAGTAGAAACTAATTTGTGATATATGGAGCGTGTTTTAAAGGTTAAAAGGTTAAAATTATTGTGAATTTTTAAAATATAACATAGATAAAACATGGCAATTATGATGACCAAATAAAACAATAATGGATAAACATAATTGAATATGAGATAATGATAATTAGTTGTTATTGTACAGTTTTTCCAGTTTTTCCAACAACACTTTACACTCAAAAGGCCGAAGGATCATTTGAAGAAAAGTCATCCTTGAATCCAGGCATCACATGTGGCAAGATTTTCATACGAAGGTAGTTAAACCTGTTTGCTGACAGTCCCTTTGCTTGGAATGATTTGACATGTGTAAAACTGACAGGTACTTAAAGTTTTATCTCAGTTGTATCTGTGCCAGGCACCTTCCAGACTTTCTTCTTGATGGCTCCATCAGCTGACTTTTCCAGAACAAAAAGCTGAAATTTGGATATACCTGGAAAACAGCCGAAGAGTATTTTTTCACAAATTCTTTCCAATCACACCAACATCCATCTGGTAAAACAGCTCTATTGGTCACTGGGGTTCTATTAACTGTTCCTGTAACTAAGTTAGATATTTCCAAAATTTGAGTCCACCATGCATCTAGTGTGCAATTTGAGCATAAAAGCAACCTCAATCCTTTCCAAGATAGTGTCTTGTTTTATTAACTGAATTTAGAACCAAAACATGTACTGATTTTTGTTTTGACCAGCGCAGGTGTTTAGCTGTATTCTTAGGTGTTGCATATTTGGAAATTTCTCCAGAACTTTAGTAAAGCATGAGAGTATTACATTAATATTATGGGCCTCTCCATTGTCTATACCTGGTGTGATGGTCTCATCAATAAGAAAGTTGCTCTGAACTTTGTCATTTTCATTTAGAATGCCTAGAAAATTCACTCTCAGTGACCCAAGATAGTATAGTGGCCCCACTTGTCTACAGTAACTTGGTAAGTAGACATTTTGTGCAAAATTAATTGTGATGAGTTTGACATCATCTTTCCGCCACTGAAGGTAAAGTTGTCAGCATATATCAGCCACATGTAAATGCTACTTAAATTCAGTTGTGAATTATCCTGAATAGTGCCCAATTGCATTCCTCTATCACGGAAATTCCCTATCGAAACTGCTCACAGACATCACAAACATCTGTTCTTGCAGTCACCTTCAATATATGTGGTCGATAAAGCTTCCAAGTCTTCCGAAATAGAAATCGTGATATTTTCTTTACTCTTCCTGAATTAAATACCTTCCAGATCTACAGAAATATGAAAATTTAAGGTATTTTTTATATTTTGCTCTAAGGGGGGTGTTCCTTACAACTATTATATTTTGTATAAGTTTAAGTATTACTTTAATCACTATTAGGTACTACTATAATTATATTAAAGTTATAGGGTTATTATCAGCAATATTATTGAACATCAATGATTTAAAAAGATAATTATTTACTATACCTACATTTTAATATCCAAGATTGCTCTGTAAGAAGATTTTTTCTGAGGAAGGATGTGGAACACCATACCTAGCTGCAACATAATCCAAGAAATTAATTATTGCTGTGATGTCCTCAACAGTTACACCTCTCTTTGCCTTTGGAGTAATACCAGACATGTATAGGAAGCATGTATAGTGCATGCTTCCTTGGTTCCAACTTTTCTTTATCATAATGCAGGAATAATTTCTGAAGCATATCCTCATCAATAAAGTGACAGAAAGCCCATACCTCGCTACAGACAATTTTTTTAATAGAGTATGATTTGATTCTCTGTGTAGCTTGTTCTGTTTTATTTGGTAGATTCTTATAGGTATGAAACATTGATAAAATGCATAATGATCTTTCTTCTGGGCTCAGTGATTTTACTGAAAGTCTGAGTTTGTAAATTTGGTCAATATTCAAGTTTTCATAATGATTAACTTGGCAGTGACACCCATCTCTAACTTTTATTCTCATTAGTAAATGGTCATGGTCTATTTGTGTCTCAGGTGACATTGAAGTATTATCTCTGACCTCTAATTCTTGATAAAGTTTCTCAGTTTCTGAAAAATATAAGTTGTAAAGAACATCCCCTTAGAGATTAATAACCTTTTTGGGAATTATTTTTATTATCTATACAAATCTAATACTTTTATTTTCATAAAAAGCTATAACATTGTAATGTACTTACCAATACATTCATGAAAAGGTACTTCCTCCAAACATTCTTCCTTATTTACCTCAAATTCTGAATCATCAGAATCTGAATCACTGTCATTATTGGTCGCCATAAATATGTCTACTTCCTGACATTTCGCCATTTTGAAAATTTAAAATCCCACTTATTTTTTAAAACCGTGATAGCACACTAAAACAATAATCTAGAAATTAAATAATTTGTAAAATATTTTCAGCTGATATGAAATTTTAAAAAATACTCAAAAAAAATATTTTCAGATGTGACCAAAGATTTTTGAGAGTCTATTTTACCAGTTTATAAGGCACATTGGACTTTAAAATTTGAACACAAGAAAGTAGACATCCGATAAATTGATTTAATGAAAAAAAAATTGTTTGAAAAAAAATTGCCCAAAAAAACTTTAAATGCCTCTTGCTCAAAATGAAAAAAGAACTCTAAGGAGGTATTCTTTAAAATAACATGTTTAAATTTTTGTTTAATTGAAGTAGATATTAGTACAATTGAATTCTCTATATGTTATTTAGTATAAATAACCATTACAATTATTCAAATCCCTTACTGTATTGATGAAAATCAAAGTATTGGTAAAAATCAATAAGTACTAATTAGGTATCGATCACTATATTTAATCAACTTTTAAATAATATAATTTAAAAAAATAGTTTTCCATACACAACATAGTACTATTAGCCATTAAAATTATTGAAATCGGTTACTGTTTTGGTAAAAATCAATGAATTGTTAAAAATTCAGGCAAATAATTTTAAAAATCTTTTAAGCTGTCTTCCCGATGGTTTAGGGCTTAAATCCATTTTTCTTTTTTTACCATTTTTCGCGGGAAATTCAAATTTTTCAAAAACTTCAAACAATTAAAAAAAATTAAATTTTGTATGAAAAAGTCATGTGATCTCAAAAATTTTAACTCTGAATTAACTGAACTCCTATTGAATAAAAATTTAACTAGCAAAGGTGCGGAAAAAATTTAATTAGCAAAGGTGGGGAAAATAATTTAACTAGCAAAGGTGCGGGGCAAAAATACTGAGGGGTATAAATGCGGGGGTGTGGTAGATGTCAATCTCCTACTACTAAAGTGGAAATTGTCCTATAATGGCTTATGAAAAAAAAAATATATATAGGCATATATAAAAAATTTCAACAAACATGTATTTCTTCCCCAAACCATGCGTAGCTAAAAGAAAGACTAAAACTTCATATGTCCAAAATCTACCTCTCGGAAAATACCTCTAAGACAAAAATAGCCAAATTTAGTTCTGGAAGTATGTATATCTTTAGATAGCACGATGAAGACATGTGAAATAAATGAAAGAGTCGATAATACAGGTTCATCAATTTCCATTATTTTCAACGGACAATTTATTGGATGTCATTTTACAATCAATAATGACACAGATAAAGTCGTCAATGGAAAATAAGTAGCAGATAACAGTTTTATTGTCTGTAATCGTATATCTACACTATATCTTAATCGTTTCTTATTGTTGATGAAATAATTAAAGTGTTTTGACTTAAATAAATGATTTTATTTTGTTTAGCGGGCATAAAATCCTACATTATTGACCGCTAAATGACACAAACAATCTTTTACTTTTCTTACATAGGACGTCTATGATAAATTATAATAAATACTATGTTTAAAATACGACAATTTAAAGAATGCATACAATAAATGGTAAAATAATGCTCGTTCAAAAATAAACATTTTTTTTCAGAATATGGTTTCAAATATTACGTTCACATCCTAGTTCATTATAATTTGACATTAATAATATATTTATATCCTCCAAATTTTTCGATAACTTATTGTATATCTACATTGCATCCGAATATATAGATCATTTTAATTATAAATTCAGTCTAATAATTGCAAATATATTTATGTATAAAAATAAAATAATGGCTATCGACACAAATTTAAATTAATTTAATAATTTAAAATGTTTTACGGCTTCAATATCTTCATCAATCAAGATTAATTCATTTTTTTATATTTAAATATGTTTAATGTTATGTTATTCATTAAAAAGTTAATAAAATTTTGTTATAAATGCTCATTTGAGGCGTTACCGAATTTGACAATTTACTCCAAACCATCAAATAAATATAAAATGATTTGTCAGGTATATGTTAACAAGAAAATATTTTAAATTACCTCAACGTTTTCCTTTTCAGATTCAATTTCTTCTAATGCTTCAAGTTTGAGTTCTCTGTAATGAAAAAGTTTCGTTAATATTATATTATATAAAACGATTTGAATTAAAAATCTATTTTTATATGATTTATGTATACTATAATCACAAAAAAATCACAAAAAAGTTACGTTCAAGATGATATTTAAAGGAAATTAATTCGATAAATACAGAATTAACATTCCAGTGATAAAGTTTTTCTGGTTGTACCCATTACGGCGGTTTCTTAGTAGCCTAGGTAGGTGATTGTGGGCGTTGCTTGATGGCAGCAATCGGAGAAGCACGTGCTTTGGGTGGTTTAAGATTCTTTAGTTGTGGTAATCCTGCTCTGGTGGGTATCAAAATCAATGGCACAGTAACCGAACTTATTACTTCTCATGATGAAGTTAAAGATTCTAGCTTGGTCTCCTTTGTTAGCAAAGGCACACCAGCTTTGGCTCTAGTAAATCAGTCGCAGAACTACGATTTGTTCAAATATCCATCTACATTACTGTCCTATAAGTAATACTGGATTGAATTCTATGTGCATATATAAATAACAGAATGCAGCACTTTTTAAAATTTTATCGGCATGAGTTTTCCTACTCAGTCTGCTATCATAGGTCGATACCATAGTTGCTGATGATCTTGCTTTCGAGCGAGGACGTCGTGTGATAGCAACCAACTTACTCTTTTTCATTTAACTCCAGATTATTGACACTTGATTATTTCGAATGGATTTCCTTTCCGTCTGCAGTGTGGTGATTTCGTTGGATAATGGAACGATGAGATATGAGTCAACTGCATATATTATAATTTCTTTTTTTTGGTTCAAGGTTCTTTAAGTCGGAGGTTACAACATTAAAAACATAGGGGGAGTTCAAGAGCTGACCATTGAACGACGCCTGCTGTAATGGTGGTTTCATCCGCTTCCAATCAACATCACACAACTAAATTCGGTATATTCGTCATGCGTATGTATCATTCTTGGACGATCCACTTGAGATATTACTTGTCGTCCTGCTCGTTCAATATAGACTACATCACAAACATCAAATTATGTTTACTTCTATTTTCTAAATATACGTATATTGAATGTATAAATGAATTATATTTATTGTTTATTAATTGAAAATATGTGTGTATTTCTATATTATTTATTTATTTGATTACATTGGTTTCATAAATGAGTTCTGTTTACCCATAAAGAAATGTAACTAGTAATATTGAAGTTCTATAAACGAATGCTGATAACCGTTTTAGAAGCAATTTTGTCGCTATGTAACTGTAATATGCCGTTAATGGATGCTAAAACTTGTATAAACATGAATAAAAATTAGAAATTCTTACTTGGTTTCGTCAGTTGTATTGCGACTTTTATCCCCCATTGATATCAGTTTGTATTATCTGCAGTGTATGTTCAGGTAACAGTGATATTTTTATTGTAACTATTTATAATGGCTCACTAGCTGGTTTTCCAATTCTATTCCAAGAATGACTACAATAATAGATTTCACAGTTCTGCTGGTTTCTACCTTCTATCTCAACTTTCATCGATTATTTCAAAGTTTATGTTGCTGTTTTTAATAGTGGCAGCTTTTCCAAATATTACGAAGAAAATTAATGAGTCAATATTGAATTTTACAAACGGCACCTATTATACACTATCAGTATGCCAAAAGGGCAAAAAAGTGTGTTAGCTCATACCTACTTCTTTTTAAAAACTGATATGTATTATAAATTTCGTTAGCTCGATTACGATTTGATCTAACAGCTAAATATATTGATACCTGGTAGAAACAAACATTATAATTAAAGTAACGTAATACTGATTGTTGCAAAAATTATTCAACATTTAATTTATGTAATTTACAAAAACAGCTGAATATTAGCTGAAATTAGATAATATTTTCGTAACAGCTAAGTTAGCTTGTAGTAAATTTAGTTAGAAACACAATTTATGGTATCTCATTTTTTTTGTGGTAAGTTAACACAATTTAAATGCCTTGTTTGTTGAGGTTTCTTGAACATATAGAGAGCTTAATCCCCATACTATCGTAGGTTTAGATATAAAACGGAGTCAGTAAAGTCACCCTATCGAGTTACATCTCGACATCCGTTCCTATAAAAAGGGTATTTAAAATTTAAAAATTATTAATATATTCATATATATATATATAATAGTTTGGACACACAAACATAATTAATGACATACACATATATATATATAAGTAAGTTTAAGGCATGCAGTGCGGATTTGTGGTCAAAGCTCGACATTGTGTGATCATGGATGCAAAATGCTGTAAAAATCCATCTAAAAAGTTTCTGATGGCATTAGCATCGCGACGCCTAATCTCCATATTCCTGAAGATATTGACATCACACAATGCTGCCACCATCTTCGAATATTTCAAATATTTCGAAATAAATTTGGGGCCAATTTCGGCTTTTTCTTGTGGGAGTCTTGCGCCTGATCCGCTTCTTTATCTGCATTTTTTTTCCTTCGATTCCGAAGTTCTCACATACCTCGTTTAATTGTCCAACAAATATCGGCAACACTGCAGCGCTTTTGTTCATCTCCTGATTATTCAGCGAATGAATCCCCTACTTCACTATTTTCCTTATTCAAATCCTCATTCCCTTTACTTTATATAGTGCATATGAATATAATATAATATACCTATATAACCTATATTTTAAAAACGTAATTGTTAGCAACATGTAAAAATAAAAATAGTTCACATTTGTTGATACAATAGAATATATAGAAAAATATTTTTGATACGAGGTAACCTTATTCAATTCTTAATTAAAAGGCTTGGGATGTTAACAAAATATAGATACATACAGAAAATTGAAAGTATTATTCAGGAATATTTCACCGAGGTTTCTATAGAATTTTTACATAGAAATAAACATTTTTATAGCGATTAATTAATAAATAATGAATTTATAGTTAATAATTATTAATAAATAATTAATTAATGAAATTAGAAAATAACATTTAAAACGATCGCTTTTAAATTTTATTAATTAAAGATAATAATTCCAATGGAAAAACATATTTTCGTTGTCTGAAATAAATATTATATATCTGGGATTCGTTTTACTATTTAATTGTAGCATACATTCAAGTATAGGTTATATATATATATTTATATATTTGTATTATTGTATTTAAAATTAAAATTAGTAATGATAAGAGGTTTTTGTAATTTTAAATTTTTTTATTATGTAATTGAAGTAATTATTATATCATGTTATTGTCATATATAAAGTAAATATTATTTAAGATAATACAAATGAAAAAGAATATACGCCATTACACTTTTTAAATACGTTCAACTGCATTGTCACGTACCTACATTTGTATGCATATAAGGTCAACTCTACACCAATTTCAATGCATCCTGAAAACAGGAACCTTTATATGGATTTATATATATGGAGAGTATTAATAGCTATATCTATTACTACAGTATATTCTACTTGTTTTATAAGCTCTAATTGTATGCACCAACCTCTTACAATCACGGCATACGTTAAGCATCTTTAATTTGGTTGGTTCCGCCAATGTTGAATATAGATAGACAACTGGGAATACCATACAGTCACCAGATCTCAATTTTGCATTCTAATTTAATATACTGGAATTTATAAATAAACTTGTTTTGTATCTCAAAGTTATTTCGATATTTTGAAAACTTCTAGCTATCAAAAATGGATGAAAATCTGCCAGATACAACAGAAAAAAAGGAGTAAGTAGAAAATGTTACGTATTTCTATATTTATTGAAACGATTCGAGATTATAGGTACAATTAAAATTTTTATTTTTTGTAATTTCGTTATTTTCTGCATTAAACTAATTAAAATTGTGAAATTATGTAAACCTTTATATAACTTCTTTTAAACGATTTTCGTTTTTTAAATTTATATTTCTATAACTAAATTTTGTTTAAAATAACTTTACGATAATCATAGATAATATGTGAATATTTGGTACAATTTATAATATACAATAAAATATTTTTTTTTAAATAGTTACATTTTGTCAAATACAATCATAATCAATTTCTTTCGTTTATTTTGGAAAGCATGAAGAATGGAGATGAATCCAAACCTGATAAGGTCCCGAATAAGAATGCCCCACAGGTAATTAGATTAGTGGTCCTTCTTTCATTATTCTTTGAAGATTAATGAAACGAATATTTTTGACCAAATGTATTCTTTGTTTAATTTAAATGTGTTTATTGTGGCTTTGGTGATCTATAGACGTCAGTGAGATGTAATATACTAAACTACTATAAACAACTAATCTATTTTATCCATATCATGTTATAAGAATTGTTTAGTTAGAATAACTAACATGTTATTATTATATCTATTATCGTAAAATATACAGTTATACTAAGTTCAAGTGTGTTATATAATTTTTCTATTTTTATTAAATCAAACAGAAAACAAATCAACGAAAACGATATTAAACATTTAAATAAAAATAGAATTCACAAGTAAATTAATAAGGAATTTATTTTATATAATTTGTAATCAACAGTTTATACCAACATTAATTAGAGCTATTTTTACGTTGTTTGACTAAAACAATCAAAGTCTATTTAACTCCGCAGATATGCTTTTTCCTTATACTGAGACTGCATACAAAATCTATTGCGAATAGGAATAATATCATTTTGACAATTGAAATCTATGAGAGTTTCTCAGTTTTACTTGTAAAATGTTGTTTTCTTTATAGAAACTAAAATTATTAAACATTATTTAATTACACCATAGCAAACACCTACATACAAAACAAGGAAACTTTTAAAGAATTGAACAATAAAACACAATCTTTCCCAAAAAATGATATGATCAAAACTTTTCACAGTTAGATTCATAGTTCGTAGAAAGTTGAGTTCTTGAGCTGGAAGTACTTATCGATCCAGAAAGGTCTTTTACTCAATTTTTTTCAGTAGGTAAACGCTGATGCATTACCGATTCTTTAAATCTAACTGTTCGAAAAGAATTCTCAACTTATTTTTATTTATTTAAGCTCTAGGAAATATTACGGATCAGTCTCATTTCAGGGCTCAAATTTAAGGCCTTACAAAACATTTGTAATAAAATTTTTACAGATTAACATAGTATATTCCTTTTATTTTGCATTAGATTTCCACAGTAATGGATGACTTAACAAATGGAACGCATTCCATTGCCCTATCCTCTCCTTCAATTTCTTCATCCGGAAAGTCCCTCGGTGATGCCGCTACAGATTGTAAAGACCAGGTGGTTGCGGTTGCCAAATGCGGCAATGAAAACGGTCCACCTGCATCTCTTCAGACATTGAATAGATTAAGGTCGATATGTAACTCGAGAAATTCAACCACTTCTCCATCGTCAATATGTAAATGGTTTTTTTATCGATTTAGGATGGTTTATTTTAACTATTATATATTTTTAAAATAATTTTGCACTGAATAAATACGTTTATATGTTTACAATGTCAAATAACTGTCTGCATGATTTAGTATTTTATATGAATTTTAGTTTATTCAATATTGCAAAATAAATAATGTTTAATAGAAGACAGTTCTAAAAATTCTATTAGTTGACAAAAATATTTTTTAATGACTTAACAAAATTTATAATTTCGAAACATTTGTAAAAAATTGAATTATATAAACTAAGAGAAGAACTTTTATTGGGAGGTTTGATTTGTAATTTCATGTTATCATCTGTTTATAGTCAACGGAGCGGGGTCCACCATAGATCTTACAGCGGGTAAGTTGAGTTTTTTCAAGATGTTATATAGAGTTTTAAAAACTGTGGATGAGTGAAAACGAATATTAAAATTATATTAATGTTTGTTTTATATCATAGTATACAGCAAGTAAATTGTTAATATACATCGAGAAGAATCTCAAATAATTAGTATACAAATATAGAATCCAAATTAATTTTGTATAATAAGCATGCCAGCTCTCAATATAAACTATAAGTTACATAAAGTTTATTCAAAATATAATCTTCAATATCTTTACAAATTTCAGATATCCCTCAGCACCAAAAAATTCAGTTTTGGAGGTAACCAAAATTTTTATTTAAGCTCAACTTATTCCAGATTTCAAAATAACAATCATCACAAAAATCTTTTAAATGCTTTTTACCTTAAAATTATAGGTATTACTTTTAGTCATTCAAGTTTATAGAATTAAATAGTTTTCAAAAATCAACAATTTTACTAATTTATAAATCTCAATATTTAAAAAGATATTACAGCTAATAAAAAATTCCTTTATTCTTCTTTATATAGTGTTTATACTTTTTAAACTACTTTATAATTATTTTTAATTCTTATTAATTTTTTATAGTTCTTCAAAGTTCTTTTAGGGTATTTTTCATTAATGATAACTTTCTTTATTATTATTTTTTCGCAGTAAACTTATTTTAAAATGTATTCAAGAAATGAATCAATTAGAATTTCAACACTGGATTGGAGTTTTAGGTTTTGAGAATTGTGAGGTCAGAAAAGCTGTTGTCAACCATCAAGGTTCAGATAAATTGGTATGTGAATAGCGATTTTGAGTTATCTTTTGAGAACATTTTGTTTAAAATATATCAATTGAAATTTTTCACGAATTTTTTATATTTTTCCACTTTTCAGACTCTCTTGGCTCATGCAATGTATTATGATGCAATGTGGGCAGTTATTCCTCTTCTCCAAAACGGTGCCAATCCAATGAGTCAAATGACAAATTACAGTACCGTTTTTCATTTGGCAGCGGAGTTAGAGACTCCATTAAATTTGTGTAATCTTCTTTACCAGATAAATATTTTTCCTGGGATGACAGCTCAATTTTTGACACAGTGTTTGTTAATAGAAAATAAATATGGACATTCCGCAGTCAAAGTAATTTTCGAAGAAAGAAGTAAGTTGCAAATATTGATTTCCAACTGAAACATTTTGTGTAATTCTTATATTTCAAAAGATGAATTTTATTCCGGAAGAAAATATTTTACGCTATTAAAAAATATTTTTGCTCTTTATATACTAATTATATTTTATTTTGAACATTACTAAACATTCAGTGATACATAAAAAATTATACTTAACGGTTTTCCTTTTTCAAAATTAATTAGGACAGTGAATTGTCCTTTAAATATCATGTCAACTCAAAGGTCTCTTACTGGTCTCATTAAAAATTGTAATTGTTAATTCAATAAATATAACAAACGCAATTTTTTCAGATTTTTATACTAAAGAATGTCCCTTTCTTAACTGGAAATGAAATGCAAAAGATATTTGAATATTCTTTATAAATTTATATATATTAATTTACATATTGTAGTATGTGAAATATGTTTGAATTCAATATTTTAGACGAAAATTGGTCCCGACAAATGGAATGGATAACACAATTTTGGAATGAACTGTGCAGAAGTTAAACTGTTTCAATCATCTTTCATTGTAATTTGAGGAAAAAAATACTCTCCTGTTTTATATTATATAAACATATGTTAAGTTAAATAACATGTTATGAAGATTTAAAAAGCTTTTAATGTAGTTACTAGTATATTTTCAATAATACTGTACTGTATTATAACAATAACAAAATAATATTTGTATACTTATTAATATATCATACTATAATGTTATGTATAACAACTATTAATGAAACATTTTCAAAACAAAATAAAACACAAAATGTAATAAATGAATTCCGTCATTCTAAAATATTAAAATTGTTGAAGAAGAAAAATATATTTTTATAATTTTTTTTACTAAGTTCAGAATACTCACAAGTATTTTAAATGGTTTGTACTTACATCATTCATTAATGTTTTTACAAGATTTTTTTACTGTCAATTTAACTATATCACTCCAAAAGAAATAAAAATTATGAGCTAAATAGCGAACAAATCTGAAATAGATTAATCAAATGGGACAATTGCAGTGTGGGTGTTCCAATTAAACATTTAGATCTACTTAAAATTCGACATTGGCAAGCACCCCACTTTGTTTGCTACGAACACGAATTGGGAAATTTAAATTCGATTAATCTTATTCAAGTTGGACGTAATTCAATTTAGTCCAATAAATAATGGGGGTGGGCTTATTTGTATATAAGATACCTACTTCATTTGGTACTTTTCAAAATCGAAAAATATCAAATTTATTTTAATATAAATTAATTATTTCCCTCAAGATACCTTAAACACTTAATTATCCCCAATTAAACTTTAACAAAAAACATAATAAAAAAAATTGTTATTATAATAATAGAAAATTTAAATAAAACTGCTTTAACAATACATGGTAATATTTACAATAACCCTCCAACAAATAATTTAAGCCTTCAAGTAATTTACAGCCACCGTATACCCAGAAGCACTACGATGTATGTGCTGGGGTTTAAATCTGGGAAATGCGGAGGGAAAAGGCCTTTTGAAATTGTTCTTTCATCGAAAAACTCGTGGACGTGTTTGAGTGACCGATGAGATGTGTGATTTCCTGTAAGCGTGGCAGAAAACTGGTCAACAAAATTGCAATACACCTCACTATTCACTGTGTTGTTAAAAAAAGCTAAAGAACAGTCTTTGTGCAGTCATCGCTGTCCAGAAACCAAATTTTTTGGAGTGTAAAGGTGTCTCCTTGTATTCAGGAGGATTTTCTGTTGACCAGTATCTGTTATTTTGGGTATTCACATACCCTGATAGGTGAGATCATCTTCTGTCACGGAAATTAACCATTCACAGATTGGATATAATAATTAAAAACTACAGACTCTAAGTTTAAAATTTTTTTGGTAAAACAACTGGAGGCCTTTCGTCTTGAAAGAATTTATAAACAGTCAAAAGTGAAAATATAAAAATGTTTAACAAATTATAAAAATTTAAAAAAAAATCGTTTAATTATAAAAATACAACTATATTTAAAATTTTAACCCCAAGAAATAACAAATGTCATACTAAATATAATAATGGGAAAAAATCAATCAATTAATATGATGAAAAAAACAATGTTAACAACTTAGAAATATAAATAAATAATTATTTATATTTCTATGGTTAACAATAAAATTATAAAATTATAATAAAAAATAATAAGAAGAATAAATCAATTGAAAATATGATGTAAAAACTAAGTTATCAAGTAGGAATACAATTATCAAACAAATATCATGAAAATCAATGTTGGTAAAAATTAGGAAGGAAAATACGATGATTATCCAAAGGTCTATGATATCGATTTAAAACATTAATGATTACGAATAAAGGCAGTCAAACAAAGAAAGAAAAAACCAAAGGCCAAACAAATTAAGCTAAAAACCAAAAGAAAGAAAAAACCAAAGATAAAAAAATACAAACATGCAGGTAAAGAGCTGGGACAGAGAATAGATTTATGATTAGGACCAGATGTATAAGAAGTAAAAACACAAACATTGTAACGTGAAGAACAAACAGATTTACTAGACAAAGCAAACTAGAAAAGGTAATAACTAAAGGAAGGGAAAAGGGAATATCAAAATGAATAGGAACGAAAAGAATTTGAAATCTAAGAGACCATGGATTTAAAAATAGAGGAATGACAGGTATGGGGAATAAAAGTTTGAAGACCAGTAAAAGAAAAAGTATGCAAAGAATGAGCAGAAGACGAAAAATATGAAGAAATTGGAGAGTGATAATTATTTAAAATTTCATAAATATGAAAACTAATTTTATCGGGAAGAATATAATTAGTAGAATAAACAGATGAAGGTCCAAAATAGAACATTTAATAACATAGTTAAGATTACGAGAAGAACAATAAATAAATGATTTAATGGAAAAAATTGTAAGGATCAGATTTAGAAGAAATATTGGAAGAATCAGAATGAAAAATAATGACAAGAAAGGGAAGATTCTAAATTGCATTTAAAAGAATCAAAAAACCAAGAACAAGACTAAGGTTGATAAACACAAAGTTTAGAGAGACAAGAATATTTTAGCGATCTAAGAAAAAAAAATTAAAAATTTGAGAACGTAAAGTGAATATATAAATTGATTTCTTAATTTAGAGACTTGTATAGGCATGTAATTATACCATATCGATTCTATGAAGCAGCTGTTATTTAAGTAAAATGCTTATCTGGTTTTAGTAATTACTCAGATGTCATGCCCAGCGTTGTCAGAAGTTTTGCTCCAATGATATCCAGCAGCATGATGAAAGAAAGCTATTGAAATCAGTACTCATGAAAAAAATAATTGTTTTTACTTGGTTTCTCTGTTTTTTTAAAATTATTATTAACAGTTATTTTTTATAAAATAAAAAACACAAAAGCTCAGTGCACTGATATAAAATATTTTTACAATATAGGCACCTAATCAGCTCTTTCACAACCATTCATTCGGCTTGTTCTT
This sequence comes from Vannuccia rotundouncinata, assembly GCA_034780395.1. Classification (NCBI taxonomy): domain Eukaryota; kingdom Metazoa; phylum Platyhelminthes; order Proseriata; family Coelogynoporidae; genus Vannuccia; species Vannuccia rotundouncinata. Next base: position 849 of record JAUZNC010039014.1, on the reverse strand, counting down.
GTTCGCGAAAATTCTTGTTCCATGTTTTTTGAGATGACTTCAGAGACAGATTTCACCTCAGCAATTTCATGGTATAGACATATAGACTTTTCGGAGACTCATCTTTGACTCATCTTTTCTCTGAACCCCTACATTCTCACTGGACATATTCTCAACTCCTCATGGTATATCTAGGTATGAATATTTTGTAAATCGAGAATGATCTTTTCCAAAAGTTGCATTTTGCTGTTAGAGATGACTTAAAATACTTCTCTAGTGATTCTTGCAATGTGGATAAAAGAAAATAATCCAATCTTATAAGCGGGTTTCCATCTAGCTGTGTATAGGACGGTACATTGTTTTAAAATACATACATATATGTACATCATTTGTACACGTAATAAAAAAATTATAATCAGATAAAATGTGGACTTTTACTATTCAAGTTTTTAATAGTCAAATCAAATTGTAATTTTAATATATTTTAACTTATAGGTATTTAACGAATCCGCAACATGCTATAAACACCACAATGATATACAAATTTACAATCCGAAAATATACTTCCTATAAATATCGATTTGATTACAGGAATCGTATTAGACAATAAAATATTTAAAATATAATTAGATTAAACTTTTTAAATTTTAGAATAAACATGTTACAAAGTGTTAAAATATTGAAATTATCCAAAACACATTATTAGAATATATGAAGTAAAATTGAGTAAATTGAGTATATTGAGTAAAATTAAATATTAAACACAGTCGATTTTTTGGCTATTTCTTACAACATTGATTTGTAATTAATGTGTTTTGGCATTCCCGAAGCAGCTGTTAGTTTATAGATTATTATTATTGCAGTTTTGTA
>JAUZNC010039003.1:0-18172 GCA_034780395.1 Vannuccia rotundouncinata | reverse complement strand
GGATTTGGAATAGTAGATGATTCTCCCAATCGTTGTAGTTCTTCAGAGCAACAGTCGCCATAGAGAACACAGAGTTCGTCACATCGACAGTGTATCGGCTCCCCCACATTACAAGTTCCATTGTTCGTTGGTTTAATGTTGAAATCTGCAAAAACATCTTTCTCAAATTTAGTCGGAAGGGCTATGACTGTTATGATTAAAACCAATTCTGACCACATTTCTAATGAACTTTTAAGAAAATGACTAGACATTGTTGCTTCATAACATAAATTGCAACTTTATTTCGATAATATTGCGAAATACGACTTCTTTGTATTTTAAAATTTCTAGCAAGTTGTGTAATAAAATAGTGTAACAAATAGTTTGAAATTTTAATAATATTTTAGTATAAATTTTCTAGGCGTAACAAATGGGAAGGTTATATATCTATTATGATTTATATAAATTAATAGTTAATATATATTGAATCCTTAAATATTTGTCTGATAAAATTAGTTGAAAAATCTATAGATTAATTGTATTAGAAATGTTGGCAGAGAGAAAGTTATTTATGCTTTGTGATAGGTATGAATGAATTTTTATATAGAATATATTAATTATGTTTTAATGAACGGTGTGTTCGATTCTTTTTAATTGTTATATTTTTTCGTAGAATATATTGAATATTCGCTTCGGGAAACAATAAAATCAATTTCGTTATCAAAATATATTCATTAATCCTTCGTAGCTGTCTTATAACTGAATTCTGCCAGTTTTGAATAAAAATTCTTTAATTTAAACTATTCTGTTTCTTTAACAACCACTTTCAGTTCTTACTCGATAATTAAAAATGAATTGCTCAAGAAACATTGTTATAGCATTTGTTGGTGATTTTAATGCTCTAAAAGAACATAAATTTGCAAAATCCACGGATAAGCAAACAAAATATGCTTGTATAATATGTTAAAAGTATTTTTGGATAAAGCAAACTATTTGTCAAAATTTATGATTAATATCTGCAAACTGGCTTCTAAATACACTTATCAAAAAATTCAAGTTACATTTTGCACGTTATTTGGAGAATGTTTCAATGATTTAAATATTCAATCTGTTTCAGGACACATATCAGTAAATGCTTTTGGTATTTTCAAAAGAGTAGATCTGAAATGACCGATTATTTAAGCAGTTCTACCACAGTTGATAAGGCTTGGTATAAGTTATCACAGTTCGTCATTGACGATTGTTTGTCAAAGATTCCGGGAAGCATTGTCGATGATGTTCCACGAAATGGTCCTGTTATTATCCAACAGGCACAGAATGTTACCATCAATAATTACTAAAAAATGTAAGAATGCCTACGTATCCAATGTTTTCGTGTTGCACTGACAATAATTTATTATTTAACTTGTTAGTTGTAAATTACACATTTTGATGGTTTATTGAATCCTTGCGAGGTGTGATATATTAGATCTCATTGATACCACCAAGGCGGGATTCAATAATATTGATTAAATTTTTAATGAATATTTCTTTCAAATACACTGTATTCATTGATGTATTACGATATCTTTGAAAACTGACATTTTGAATGGGATAGTAGATTTAAAGTGGTAGAATAATGTTTTAATAGTTTTGTAAGAAAATATACATGATTAAATAAATTTCTTCTCCGATTAATAATTCCTGTTTTATTAATATTTTAAAACCTATATGAATGTTTTAACTTTGTTTCAACAGTATATGATAAATAACAGACAGTGTATCAAACAAAAAAGGACAATTTCTATAAAGGTTCATTTCATATCACGTTTTAGAAAAATGTTTTGTGACACATGATTGTATAAGTTATATATAGATAAAATCTAGAAAACGTAGCAAAGAAACTTTAATACCATTTTCATATCTAAATTAGTTTTTCAATGTTTGAATGAGTTATGAGCTATTTACTTCTGTCACTGTTCTTATAATAAAAAAATTGTATTACTTATTTTCCAAATATATTCTATAAATAATTGATAGATTATAGCAATAAAAAGTCTCATGTGCATATTCCAATATATATTGACGAGTTATTTATTTTAATTTGTCGACTTTTTACCAATTGAACAATTATCATAAACCACAAAATCTATTGGCGTATTAAAAATTATTACAAAAAATCAGATTTTTTTTTAAGATTAATCATAGTTTCTGTTAAATTATAAAATGTGTTTTCTTTCGATTATTTTTTAGTTGTTATCGAATTGCGCACCATCCAAGTAAGCTTAATATTTTATTATATCTGATTTAAAAAACAGACACACGTTATTGTATAGATTTAAATGCATATGAATAGTTCGTCAGTTGTAATTTATATAATACCCTTTAAAAAATATATTTAAAGATCATAAGAAAAGATCTTCCTTTGAGAGCGGTTAGATCATAGACGTATTGGATTTTAGAGAAAGTCTGAAACTGGATTATATCTATTTGAAATAAAGGCTTTATCATATAGAGGGTTGGGAGGTTATGAAAATAATATATTATATTATATAGAAATTAACTATACCGAAATTAATTGAATCCGGGCTCTAAATTTGTAGGTCTAAATCGATATATGATCTATACGTTTTAAGTGATTATTCTCAGAAATATACAAAAAGAATAGTTTATTAAATTAGAAAAGATTTTCTTAGAGATATTGGTAGATTAAAATCTTTACTCGCATAACTACCAATGCTTGTACTCACAAAAGGGGCATGCAATAATTCATTTGGGAAAGAGAATATTGTTTTTTTGCTGGAATTAAACGTTTATTTATTAACCGGATTTTCAAAAAATAAAATAACGAATTTTTATACTAAAAAGTGTAATAGATACACTAATATCGCATTTATATATGTTGATTTGCAGACTACAGTAAACTACCTATAATCTTGTTTTACCTAATCATCATATGTAGAGAAATGATTCAATAAATTACGTAACCAATTTTTGTATCGATTCACCTAATGGCTGCGTATCGTTTAACCTCCCAATAATTTACATAGTACGAAACATACAATTTAAGATATATATATATATATATGTTCGATATTAACAACATTTATGATATGATGTATAATACAAAGATATGTATCATAAACACATCTGCAAGTTGGCCTTTGCCTGTTATACCGAAACATAACGAGAGAATTATTATCTAAACCCGGAATTAATTTTTAATGAGGGTATCGTTAGAAGCATAATTTTATGGAGAATACCATAAACTGTAGCTCAAACTGAGGTCTTTGGGCAAAAAAAGTTATAGCCGTTATTAGAGTAACGTGTAAATTCTAAGCAAGAAAAACCTTCAATCATAAAAAACTGCTTTGTGATTCATTCTGAATGCATATAAAATAATATTACCAATTTACATATTATATATATATTTCATTAAAGTATTCTTTAACAGCTATAACTTTTTTTGCCGAAAGACCTCAATTTGAGGCACTTAATAAGGTATTCTCCATTATATTACGCTTCTAACGATAACAAATATGGCTCATTAGGAATTAATTATATAAGATAAACCTTAATTGACCCAACTATGTTAGTGTATTATATCAATCCTGATTTTCGATGTGCTGTAAGATCGGTCGTTTAGTTACAAAGTTATCTGATTTTATGAGAAAAACAGGTTTTGTAACATTTCCATTTTTATTCTTGCTCCAGGGAAGTTGCTGATGTTTTATATACGGTATCTTCGTTTTCGTTGAACTTTAAAATATTTATACAGTTTCAGCAGGCAGGTGATTGATTATATATATATACATTGTTTAAATTACATAGAAACCTTTGCTAGGGCTAGAAGATTTGCATTACAACAGTCTGGTTAAGTCGCTTTAAAGAAAATAAACCTAACTTTTTTTTTTTCGAAATATAATATTCTAAATTTATATTTCAACTGTTAATTTTGAGCTTAAATATTCTTAGCAAAGCTGTTATAATTGTTTTAAATAATATACTAAGTTATCTAGTTTTTACTAATTATAATCTACATATACTCTAAAACATTACTTAATTTCTTAAAAATAGGCTGCCCTGATAAAATGCACGCTAAATCTAAAGATAAACATTGATTGCAAATTCTCTGATTTGTTGAAAGATAAAGAATAACTAATTGAACAATAACTAAATTTATAACTATATAAATAAATGAACAAGGGATATAGAATTATTTTTCTTACTCATATGGAAGACTTTTCAGAAATCTCCAAAATCCTCTTTTTGCCTGAAAAAATGCTTTGTAGAATTAATTAACACCAGAATCCTGATGAAGCCCCACATCAACTACTCACCCGACGTAACTTTATGCGACCGTTTTATTTTCCCAAGGTTGGAAGATCCAACAAATGCCAACCTTTACATTACAGCGCTAAATAAATGAAGAGGTCATTACAAGAATTGTGCTGCTAAAAATACAGAAAACAATTGATATGTGTATAATCTATTTTTATGAACGTTGTAAAAAATTTTGTGTACATTATTTGTAATTTTTTAATAATAATGTTATTTTTGAATTCATCGCGCATTTCTTATATAGCTATAGTGTTTGAACCGCAAAGTAAAAATAAATAATTAATAATTACGTAGTAACAATCTTTGTTAGTATGTATCGGAGAAATATTGCTTAAAACTATTTAACTTTTTCAATATATTTTAATGTTGTGTTATTTTGAATACATTTATAGATTTTTTTGCTTTGCATACCGTTGAGTAAAAATAAATTAAAATTCCTAAGGAAAGTTTTTTTTTTTTAAATATTGGTACGGTATTACCAATAAGTTAAGTAAAAAACAAAGATAGTTAAATAAGAGTAGTTAATTTTAAACGATAAAACAAATCTCGGTAATGAATATTTTTAAACTTTAATTGTATCCAAAAATCACGGATTATGTTTCATCGCTACAAGTTCAAAGTTATTAACTCAAATGAGTTATTTTAAGAAATAAATTTCGGTAATTAGAAAAATTAACAATGGCAAACTATATCCAATCCTGTGGCATAACTGAATAGGGCCTTTTTGAAAAGAATAATATTAACAATTATATAAATTTCATTTAAATTCAATTTACATTAATAGGATATTGTAATTTAAACAAAACAATAAATAGTGTATTCATTTTTACATATAATTGTACTCCATATGAATATATCTATCCACAAGTCAACTACAATGATTTTGGAATCTACTTATAGAGGAATTGAAGATTAGTATTAAAAATAAGAGATAAAGGTTATAATATCATAATAATGTTGATAAATTATTAAAATAATACAAACAAAAAAATAAAAAATCAATAATTTCATGTTTTTAAACATAAAATACTTCAAAGATATACTTAAAATAAATACAATAACTATTTTACTTTTTATTCTGAAAGATATTTTTTACTTTATGTATAACATTAGTCATTGTTGAAAATCTATATAATTAAAATTATATTATATTAAAACATAACAAAAAATATAAAGTGAAGCCACAGATCACACTAAACAAACCATTGATATAAATATTTTCTAATATTCGATAAAACTTTTTTGTTATTTCAGTAAATCAAAACTCTTTTCGATATATTACAAAATTGGAGAGTTAAAGAGACATTTCCCAATGGTCATATTGATATAATCTTCATGTTCAACGTTAAAATAGCCCGTTATTAATTAAGCTGTGTTCGTCACTTATTAAATGTCCTCAATCAACGTTAGATAAGATCCTTCTTGTCACAAACAATATCTTCTATAGAATTATTCGAGTACTGTGATCGTTGACAACGAAAATCATTACTCTAAATTATCATTGTAAACTAAACAAAATAATATTAACTGATAACAGTGAATTATTACCAAATGAATATAATTTTACAATTAATAAAAAAATTAAAGAAATATTTTGCATTAAAAAAAGGTGATAAAATTATAACTTTTTTCTGAAATTTATATAATATTTTCTAAATAATATTTTAAAAAGGCGATAATTTTTATGATTATTTTGATATGATTTTTATAATAACAGAGTTCATGTATTATTGCTACTATAATGATCAGAGATCAGAGAGTTATATTAACACCTGAACATACATTAAACTAAACTAATGAACATATGGAACTATATATGTAGTGGAATTAAAAATATTTTTTACAGTCTACACTCAAAAAAATATTTTCCACTAATAGCATGTACACTAGAAAATAGCATTTTCAATAGAGAATTGCGTGTACAATAGAAAATAGCATGTACAATAGAGAATAGCGTGTACAATAGAGAATAGCGTGTACAATAGAGAATAGCATGTACAATAGAGAATAGCATGTACAATAGAAAATAGCATGTACAAAATAAAATAGCATAAACAATTGAGAATAGCATGTACAATAGAGAATAGCGTGTACCATAGAGAATAGCATGTACAATAGAGAATAGCATGTACAATAGAGAATAGCATGTACAATAGAGAATAGCATGTACAATAGAAAATAGCATGTACAAAATAAAATAGCATAAACAATTGAGAATAGCATGTACAATAGAGAATAGCGTGTACCATAGAGAATAGCATGTACAATAGAGAATAGCATGTACAATAGAGAATAGCATGTACACTATAGAATAGCGTGTACAATAGAGAATAGCATGTACAATAGAGAATAGCATATACAATAGAGAATAGCATGTACACTAGAGAATAGCGTGTACAATAGAGAATAGCATGTACAATAGAGAATAGCATGTACAATAGAGAATAGCATGTACAAAATAAAATAGCATAAACAATTGAGTATAGCATCTACAATAGAGAATAGCGTGTACAATAGAGAATAGCATGTACAATTGAGAATAGCGAGTACAATAGAGAATAGCATGTACAATAGAGAATAGCATGTACAATAGAGAATAGCATGTACAATAGAAAATAGCATGTACAATAGAGAATAGCATGTACAATAGAGAATAGCGTGTACAATAGAGAATAGCGTGTACAATAAATAATAACCTCTGCAATAGATAATAGCGTGTACAATAGAGAATAGCATGCACAATAGAGAATAGCATGTACAATAGAGAATAGCGTGTACAATAGAGAATAGCATGTACAAAATAAAATAGCATAAACAATTGAGAATAGCATGTACAATTGAGAATAGCGTGTACAATAGAAAATAGCATGTACAATTGAGAATAACGTGTACAATAGAGAATAACGTGTACAATGGTGAATAACGTGTACAATAGAGAATAACGTGTACAATGGAGAATAACGTGTACAATTGAGAATAACGTGTACAATAGAGAATAACGTGTACAATGGAGAATAACGTGTACAATAGAGAATAACGTGTACAATGGAGAATAACGTGTACAATGGAGAATAACGTGTACAATGGAGAATAACGTGTACAATAGAGAATAACGTGTACAATACGAATTACGTGTACAATGGAGAATAGAGAATATAGTTTATAATAGAGAATAGAATGTAGGGCTATAATAAGGAATTTTTGGAAATTAATTTTATTAATGATTATATTGTCAAATCGCAGTTTTGAAATGGATATTATAATATTCGAGACTAATTTATTTTTAATAAGATATATATTATCTAATAAATATTAGTGAGTCAGAGAGTAAGTAATAATAAATCTAAATGATAATAACATTATTCATTAAATAATATTGATACTAAATATATTCCAAATGCAACAAATATACAAAAAATAATATAATAACACTCTTTATGTATGTGAAATTAACTGCAAAAATACCTTATAATAAGTATAACATTTTAATTTAAGTTACTTTTAATTTATTTATTTCGCGTTGGGTTTTTACGTTGGCAATGATACGATAACCTCATGCATGTTACGGATCCGGCTGTATTTGTTTTTATGTGCTTTTTGTACCATTTCATGTATGTGCCTATATATAAATATAGTGTCTTCAAACCATTATTATTATTTTATTTTATAAATTTAACCACACGACTGTACAAAAAACGCTCAGAATGGATCATTACAAACGAATCCATTAAGGGTCGCTAAACTTCCGACTATCACAGCTGCTAGCCAGGAACGAGAGAGTTCGAGAGTGGGCTCAAACTAACTTCGAGACAACATCCTCTGCATCCACTCGGCCATCCCGTCAATCCAGTGTTTCCAATAAAGGTCCAGAGACCCCACCCCGGAAATGTAATTTATTTTTAATATACTTATTGTATTTGTTATATTTTTGAGATTTATATATCGAAAAGATGAAATATGATTACAGGACAGGCTAAGTTTTTTCAAATATATTATACTTTTAGGCAAATATAATTTATTATAACAATGACTCTAAATTTTGAAATTAGCTTCAGCTTATAGTCATGCAACGAAAATCTATACTCAATAAAGTTAAAGTATTTAGTGTAATGTCTCTTATTTATTTAAAATAAATACATTTCTTGTGTGTAATTCAGATATATAAGGCTTTATATTAATATTGTACTAACGGAACAAGTTAGTAGTATTTTATTATTTTAGTCATTTTATTAATTATTTTTAGACATAATTCTCGTCTAAGGATGTAAGTTTCAACTTTTTGTGTGTGATTCATCATTGTTTCCACAGTTCTTGATATAGATAGGGCTAATACAGGTATGCATTTTGAAATATAACTCAATTACCTATATTTATATTATACATGTCATATAAGAACTTCATATTTTATTCTTTATGAAACAAGAGGAAATTATCTAATTATTCAATGCTGGAAGATATAAAAAAAAGAATTAAAATATGTTACAATATTACACAATTAATAAGAATGTGTATGTGTTTAGTGCTGATTCAATGCAGTCATAGATTGAACATATTATATTTTAGATCAAATTTTTGAATATTTTACAAGAATCTGACACAGGGGCTCAAACAATTTTTTTTTATAAAATATAACTTTATTTTAAATAGAGAGAACAAAATATTTTATTAATTATTATTCAACAGAAGTCAATGTTCAACAAAGTTCAACACAAGATGTTATATTCAAAATTATCTTACAAATAGTTACCACCGGCTTCAATAACAAGGCGTAGGGGAGCAATGAGTTCGCCCAGATAATTTCAAATGTGTTCGCTCATAAGTTCAAATCCCAACTTGGGAAATTGGTTTACAGCCAATGGTTGGAACAACATCACATTTCTCTCCTAAAACAGGCAGTGTACTGACCAAACTTCAACTTTATGGTCCGATATCTGTTCAGCAACTATGAACATTTTCGACAAGGCCAAAACTTTTGGGATGTAAATGAACTGATACAAAATTGGGGTGACTTCTTGACATCAAACACAGCTGAGAAACTTTCAATGAACCTGGGCAAATTCATTGCTCACCTACGACTCGTTATTGAAGCTTTTGTAAAATAATTGTGAATAATTAAACATCTTGTGTTGAACTTTGTTGAATAGGATAATATAAAGTTATATTTCATAATAAAAAAATATATTTTTTGAAGGCCCCTATATAATATCATTCACCGTAAATAACATATAGAATATGCTAATCATTGTTTTAAAATTTATTATTGCAAATAGTGAGATATTCTCTTTTGGTGACTATATTTTGCAGATATAATTATGCAGATTATAAATTATTATTTATTAATATATTAATATATTTTATAAATAAAAATATTTGTCATTAATTTCAATTCACGAGAAATCGATTATATTCACAACTGCTTAAGTAATTGTTTCACATAAAAAATTATGTGGTCAACTAATGTGATTATAGTAAATTTAAAACACACAACACACTTGAATTATATCAGAATATAATGCAAATGTGTTATGACATTTTCGAGTTATAATATTCCAAAGTTTTTAAAGTACAGATTATCTGTTAAAATTAAATACTTAAATTAAATAATTCAAATTAATAGTTAAATAAATAATTTTAAATATTCAAATAAGGGACCATTCAAATGTTTATTCATAAATGGGAGGTTTTGTTCAATAAATCGGCTAATGTTACCGAATTTAATAGTGCAGCAATTACTTTTAGGTTTCCTGTTTGATGTATGTTTCCACTGGATTCAGTTTTCTTTGATTAAAACAGATTTAAACAGGATCTAACTTTTAACTTTATTTTCATGTTTAGTTCAATTTTGGTTCCATTTTTCAGAAAACACCCTTATTATGTACACTATTTAGACACTATATATAGTCACTACTCATCTTTGCACATTGAATTAATCCATTGGATAGTGTTCTTTGGCTTTTTGATTATTGTAGTTTTTCTAAACCAACGCAATTCTGTCGGTTATGAAAATGAATCAAATAATTTTGAAGAATCTATTGATCTCAATAATTATCAAACATATGTTGAAAAAACTGATGTTATCTCCTATTCGGAGGCAATTATATTACTAATTCGTGCAGACAATAATAAAAATCGTTTAGTTTTATTCTCACTATCACGCAAAAATCCATTCCAATTATAAAAATTTAATTGAATAAAAATTTCGTGTTTAGTAAATATAAAATTTGGTATTCTAAATTCAGTGATTTATTACCACTTATCTTTTTCTACACAAATTATTTTGGAGCGCGTGACTGTGTTAACATATCGATATACTATTATTCATGAATCATATACAACAATAAAGTAAGGAATGATATTTATACACAGTGTTATATATACTGATTGTTGTCAAAAAGAATCTTTAAAAATATATACGTTTATAACATCCGTACGTATTTCCTTATATTATAACCGTTAGACATATGTTTAAAGATTAATATAAACTGTGTATCAACAATTCAGAATTCGCGTCTGAAGTTTATAACATTACATCCGACATGTTTATATAAATGCCTCTATAAGGTTACCAAAGTACATACAAATGTTTGCATATGTATAAATTTCCCAGTGAATACCCGAATTTAATCAGTTTATGTTTTGAAGGCAAATCACTAATGTTTCATGATCGATAAAACGCCATATATAATTAATAAAGTTGTCAACATCTGGACACATTTATTTGTATGAATAATAGCATTACCTAAACTTAAACCAAATGGAATTGATTACTTTTTTGTAGCAATTACCTTTACAAAATTTTAACAAAAATTTCTTTATATAAAACACTATATCAAATCTAGATTCTAAACGTTTAAACTGCATGATCAAAATGGTCCCATTTTCAGATAAAAATATTATTATAAGTTCTATTTGTATTTAATACAATTTATAAGTATTATAATTATTTAAATTTTAGATTTATTATAAAACTATATTATATTATATAGGAACAATTTTCATCGATCTGCAATGTATATATTAGAGAATATGTTCTGTTGTTGTTGTTTGAATGTTTAATTTTATCGAAAGTTTGGATTTCATTGTGTTTTATAATTCCTCCTGAATTCATTTATAATTCCTTCAGACATTGACTTCCTGAATATACGGTCATTAAAATCGATTAACTCTTTTCAATTCATCTTATGCTGGAGCTTAATCGGAGAAATAAAACTGAAATGATCCAAAAATGGCATGTGCTAGTGTCATTTTATTAATGTAAATGTTATTATTACCGAACATAAAATTTTAGTCGTTTTATTGTTTTTGTCATTAGATGATTATTTTAAACACTCATATTAATAATAATGTAGACTAAAATTGTTTCAAGTTTCAAATAAATGAAGGTCATTCAACAAATACTATAATATTTAAATACTAAAACTTAGTTTAAGCTTTGTCAAGTATACATTGGTACATTTTTCTGCATGAAATGAGTGGCTGGCGCGGCATTTAACATAACGTGAAGGTCGATAAATCTATTTTAAATGTCATATAGATAAGACACCATCCGTCATAACATTGAAGAAGTGTCTACCCAAATTATGTGAATCCAAGTGATCTTTATATAAAAAGTTTCCCTAGTGTTTTATAAAGATTTAGACTCCAATCCGACTTTTTAAATTATTAATATATATAGTTTTTGCTCGAAATATTCGTACTCATTGCCTTTCAGAATAAAATAAATTTTAATAATGGTATGATTAAGTTTTCAAATTCACAATAATAACTTGGCGATAAAGCTTTGACGTATAGTCCAATATTTTACCTAAACTGTGGATATTTGAGATTTTGAAATAAATTCAGATATAGACGAATGATTAATGGCGTCTTCAACCGTTATCACAACAGACACAGCTTATAATCTAGTAATTAAATGGTTAGTTAGAAGATTAACGTGAAGTCGTTCTTCGCAGATATAAATAAAATCAAATTAAGAAATAAGAATCCACATAACTTTTATATGATCCTTGGATCAGATTTACTCGCCGCGCGTGACGTACTAAAGATAGTAATAATTTAGTCAATCTTCGAGAAGTATAGACTTGACGAATTATAATGTGCTATTTCGTGGGTTATATTGCGTAGTAATAATTACGTTTATATAATAATTACTTTAAATTAAAATGTTGTCACTTTAGAGTTCATTCAAGTTAAAGATAAATGGCAAACACAAAAAATCATTATATTTCAAAAGGTATAAATACAACTTAAAACTATAAATAATGAACCTCTAAATTATCTTATTTTGTATTTGAGCCTACTGTTTTTTGTGTAAATATGTTTCTCTAAATTTTAAAATCTGATCAGAGATTTTAGAATCAGTGATTGTAAAATCCAAAACCAGTGAAATAAATCAAAAATAATTTAATAGAATCAAGCAATTATAAAATTTAAAATTAATAAAGAAAATAAGGGCAAAATAATTATATTTTAATACATAAATATGTATTAAAGATTTTCATAATGTTTATTTGGATCAATTAAGTATGGTATAATATATTTATATATAAGTGTATATATCAACATAAATCAAGTAATAATCATTTACACAATAAATGAAAATTTGTAATCAATAAATGCTTTGATTTTCTGTATGGAACAAATTATTTAATGGACTCGTGAAAGAATAAAATAAAAAGTATGCATATATAATTATTGTTGTTGTAATAAATCCTATTTTTGAATATCTTAATTTACAACATGCTTAATAGTTTCTAAATTGTTTTAGTTTATCAGAATTTAATATAATTGAAATAAATATTCAACATTGATTCAACAACAATAAACATTGATTTAGCGAGTTAACATTCAATTAATGAAAAAAACAAATCATAAAAATAAATACTTATCTATTAATTGTGAAATTTAACTAACAAAATGTATCTTTAACTTTCTACGATGTCAGAGAGTATATTGATATTATAAAAAGGAATGAATACAAGGGAAATCTTTCCAAATTAAGCTATTTTATCAGTGGATTCATTTAGTTCTTTAAGTTGACAGGCATTGTTGGTACTAGATTCCACCGCATAACTGACTCGGCTTGGTGGACTGCGTCCATTTTCGGCAAAAGAGATTCGAATTCGTTGATAAGACTCGGACGCGACATGCTTGATCTTTTTCGTCAGAAGAAAGCAGAGGGCAATGAAAAGGCCATGCATACTGTTCAGTATACCGACAATTTTAGTTAGAAGATGTACGTGACACAGGACACTGATCAACTGAAGAATCCATGAAATTCCGAATAATGCTGTTATTTTAAGGCAAAGCCAAAACATCGACTTTTTCTTGAAATGTTGTCCGCGAAGTTGTTCAGTATCACGAGCTGTTCGATAAAAGTGCAAAAAGCAGGCAACGCAAGCGCAGCAATTGAAGACCAAAATCATGCCCACGGGAGCAAAGAACCAAACGATTCCACCCCACATGTGATTAAACCAGCAAATTTTAGTTCCGTATCGCGGACTGACCAAAGAGCTGAAAGCAAAGGCGTCCAGAAAACTACAAATGACTACAATCCCCAGGGGCAGACCATATGCGATGACACTAAATTTAGCCAGCCGAACCATCGGTCGTCGGGTCACGTGAGCGCCCTGCCCATAAAATGTGCATATGAGGTCCATAGCAAAGAGCGCCATCCATACGAAACTGGACAAGTAAAGAAAGTGAAGCAGAGCTGCTGTGAAACGGCACCACGGAAGACTACCAGCAGCAATTGGTTCCATAGCAAAAACTATGAATTGAAGCAGTAGCGTGCAAGCCAGAGCTAGTGTCAGCAGGCCGGCAAAGTTGCGCAAATCAGGGAGGCATGAGTACATCCCAATAAGCGCACACAGTCCAATAAATGAAGATATACAACCGATTCTTGTCAATATGCCGAAGATGTGCGAAATTTGTTCCTTATAGCGCATTTCAAACGAGATGGTATCATTATTTTCCAGGACACAAATTTTGCCGCACCACTGATCAAAATTCATGATTATATCATAACTTAGAAAATGTCGGCGACCGCCGAAACCCTTTAGACCAGTGAAGCTGTTAAAACATTGTACACCATTGCAGTCGCAACATGCGGGATTTTTATACCGCACTCCAATCTTGTTATAACTGAGCCATGCTGGGCCTTGGGAGCAGGTTTTCGATACTTCTGAACTAGTGTCCACGGAGCATGATTTAATTATTCGTCCACCGCACTTGCGTTGAACGGATTCTGGAAATTCATGGAAGAAAAAACACTTTTTAGCGTCAAGAAGCTCTATCACCTCAGAAATAGAACTAACGTTTGTTTGTGGATCACGGCACTTAAATTTTGAGTCGATTTTGGTAAATTTATCTTCCCCATTACAAATGGCACAGAACACGTTTCTATAAAGTTTTAGTGTTTCTTTGTTATACACAGGGAGGTAGAATTTAATTCGGCTTTGTGAAGGACTTCCATATTCACAGTCCCTAGCCAAGGAAGCATCAACACCAGTATTTTTTGGACATTTGGATATCATGTAGTTCTTTGAAATGCACATACCAAGATCTTGTTTAAGAGAAGATTTATATTCTCTGGTTTGCTGCAAGATAATCTCTTCGCAACAGTCTCGAAATGCATGACACAGTGGATCACAGCGACAATGGTTCGGATCACCAATAAGGCAAGATCCATTGTTCAAATTAGAATTATCAATGACACTGTTGTTTTTTGAAGTTGTGGTGGGGTCCAATCTTCTTGGGGGAGATTCTGCCTGGACTTCCTTGTCATTTTCAATTCCTTTAGAGAGTTGTACCGATACTTGTATAACAAAGTAAAATATTAATATTGCCGAGAACATGACTTCAAAATGTAGATAATGTTTTAAACCTTTAAAATTATTAGTCGAATATTTTTCTTCTGTCGTTACACATCGGCAATCTGATAACATTAAACATGGCGGTAGATCCAATAGCCAAAGTCATGCTAAAAATCAAACATTTTAGTGGCCATTTCAAGCCATTAGAGACGAATATTTCTACTGAACCAATCATCTACGAATAACCTTTATCTTGGATACACACTTACTTTGACACGTTGTTAAGATTGCGCGGATCAGGATGAATAAGGGGAGCACTTCGAATAAAATATAAACTGACACCATCGATTGAATAATTCAACCACTGCGCAAGTGGACATTTACAGTCGTCTAGTTTTAAATGTCATTCCTTCTCATCAAATATGAACCATATAAATCAATAAAAATAATTTATTACCGTTTTATTGAATGAAATTAGCGTAAAATTTGGTAATACGATGTTTATTTTTTTTTAATTTTTGGAATATTACTGTAAGTTAAACAATTTATATGGAATTTGGGATTTTTTTATAAAACTCATTAACCCTAAATTGTGTGGAAAAGAAAATATTTAAGAAAAAATGAATGAGTTTTTCAATTAAATTCTTTAACAGATTTTGTACAAAATATTTACTTTCCAAACTTTCTTCGTCTACAAAATTTAGACTTGATTATATAATGAATTTTGTAAACGCTATATTATTTTATCAGAGAACTCTAAAATAAAACTTTTGACACTAAAGATAGATATGCTGCTGACCGATTGTTCTTCAGGCATACTTGAAATCTAACTCTATAATGACGTAATTTGTACACCCCAATTTTCACACGCATGTATAAAACATTTATATCTAAAAAATTTTCAAAAATTGTTCATCTTTTAAACAACATAAATGGAATTTTTGTAAATTTTATAGGAGATAAATTCAATTTGTTAAAATTATTTCATAAAACAGTATTATGTTCATCATATAAATAATTTGTATTTTAAATTTATAATAAAGTGCTCTCAAATCATATATTAAAATTTAATTGATTCAATAAGTGTAAAAAAATTATTTAAGATGTTAATATTTATATTTTAGTACATGCTTTGAAACATTCACTGTAAATATATGTCACAAGCAAAAACAACAAATAAGAGTAAAAAAGTGTTCCCTCGTGTCTTTCAATAAACGGAATAAATTAATTCCATATTTTCTCATATTCGTAGAAATAATTCACAGTGCATTGATTAGCGTATAGATCATTGATATTCCTCATTTATCGTATATATAATATAGAAATATACATTTTATAATAAAACCCTCGCATATCACAAGTGCCTAGTTGTATAATTATTTCTTGATTATCGTATAGTCCCCATTTGAAACATTTTGGCCAATATCTCAATCTACATAAATATGAATATTGATTGGGATCATAAATGTAATCAACTTCCAACAAATTTCCTTTTATATTAAAGGCAAAATTTCAATTTGCAGAATAATTACACTACATTTACGAATGCAATTTGTGTGATATAAATAAGTAATCCTATTATATTTAATAATAATTATTACTTAGCAAATGCTTTAAGTTAACGCCCAAAATTGATAGAGTGTTATTTAAAATTCACACAATTTTAAGTAGTGAAAAGTTCACCCAAACGTATTTATAAAAAGTATTGTCAAGTTGCGATATTGAAAAAATGTATAATTTTTCAAAAATATTATGATGGCTAATAAAAATAAAATATTGACATATTGAATAAAATGGCAACATCAATTTTATTCAGTTTATTTCACCGTGATTTATCTTGACATTGTTTAAATATCCTTGTCGTAACAACAATATGTACATATATATAAGTTTCATGACTTTACGAATTCTTAAAATTAAGATTAATATAAAAGAATAAATATATAAATCATGGAAATAATTGCTTGAAAATAAACAACTTAATATTTTGCTATAAATTTTGTCAAACAGTAGATTTACATTAAACTGGGCCATTACTAAATAATCTGGATATGTGAGGACTATACGTGAGTAATTATTTCTGAAGACTAAATGTAAACATACAATGCTGTTCATAAATCAATTAAGTTATGAGTTACATATCAAAAATGTCAATAATCAAGTTTCCCCATTCAAATAATTGTTTACACAAACTTTAGAAATTCGAGATTTTAGTGAAATAGTTATTTAAAATTATAGTTAGCAAGCTAATAATTACAGTTATAACCTTATGTTCACAATATATACATAACTCTACTTACTTCGCAGAATATGTAACTTGTTATAACAAATAACATCTAAACCTTCGCCAGTAATTATTATTTTTAAGTGGAAGAATTTATCAACACACCAAATAGGTAGGTATTTTAAGATCATTAGTAATCTTCGACATTTCGTCATATATATATCATTTAAAATCAATTTCATAATTAGAAATAATTCAACTAAAAAATAATACGAATACTTTTATATAGAAATTGTATGTATTTATTTATTTTATTTACTTTTATTGTATTTTACCTATTTTATATTTTTATGATGTACACATTCGGCAGAAATTATGGTTTTTAATTGGTTTTGTACTATTATTTTCTTCTTATTCTAATTCTTCATCTGCTTCAACTTTTTGAGACCCAAAAAACCACCCAAATTTTAATCATTTTAACACATATTGTCATTGTTAAATAATGATAAAAATTATAATTGTACCGAGCAACCGCTGAAAAGTATCCAAATTTTTCATAGAAATCACTGCTTTATGGAAGTCCTTTAAAATTATTCAATATTGAAATAATTCAAACTTTATCGTGTAACGCATCTGAAGTCAGCTAATCTCATCCTCATTATTATTAATCCTAAAAAGGACACTTAATTTTATAAAAACTTAAATAATCTTAAATTTAAATTAGCGAACCGAATATTATCTGTTAAATCTGAAATCTAATTTTATCTTATCTTATCTTATCTTATCTTATCTTATCTTATCTTATCTTATCTTATCTTATCTTATCTTATCTTAT
>JAUZNC010038992.1:6973-18173 GCA_034780395.1 Vannuccia rotundouncinata | reverse complement strand
TGTTTTTTTAATAAACAAATTTAATTTTTGTAGATTAATTTATTTTTAGGATAAAAGAATAAATTGTGAATTGTTCAGATTACTTTACGACATAACTGCAAGCGCTTTGTAAGGATTTATTTTACAAAAATGTGGACCCTGATATCGTCTTTAGTGACAATACTACATGTGATGTCATCCTTTAGCAGCGCTGTACCGGCTTATCACCTTGACCTACCTATGGACGATCTGCCAATCTTTAATAACTTTGATGATGCACCCGTTCCGTTGGTATACTTCCATCGTCCCAATCTTCGATTTTTCACACGTGGTGTTAAACGTGACACAAAGACGGACCGATTATTGGCTCATCTCTACAGCACTGGGCATATCTATCGCGGAAGAGATGGTCGCTGAAATATAAAACTGTTTGTTTGAATTTTGTAAATACTTATAGTTCCGCTAAGATTCAAATTTTATTTTAATGTTTGTATTTATTAGGCCCTTTAATATTATAAGTTGTAAATTTAAAATAGTTGGATTATTGAAAGAAATACATACCTGCTAAACATTAAATTTATATTAAATAAAAGTTCGTCAGAAGTTATTTAAAAATATGTTTTGGTTTTTAATATGGATATTTTTGGGAAATTAAATCTGATCATTTTAAAACATCTAAATTTATTCAAATAAACAATACAACATCTATAATAAAAGTTAAATTTTAAGTAAAACTTTCTGTGATAAAACTTCACCGCTAATAACTATTAACAACAAAATTTAATTCGGTTTTTGATTATGATTTTATTTTATTATTAATTTTCAATGAATAGTATATTTTTATGATTTGCTTCTCTGACGCACTCCGTTATATAATTTAAACATAAAATAAATTAATTGAAACGGTTAATATTTATGAATTAATATTTAATTTTAAATAGTCAAACATTTTGGTCATTCTTAAATAAAAAATATTTTCAAAATTGTTAGTAAGTAGGGTTTAGGCCTACAAACCTTAAACCTTTAGACCTAAATGTTTGATTTTATTTCAATTTTATTGTAGTTTTTAGCGGGTTAATTTTAAACAGTGATTTTTCTTTATCCAAAGAATTTCATCCCTGGCCCTGGATTAAAAAACGCTCAATAACTCTCTGTTACACACTGTCATTATATATATTATTCAAATGACATATTCATACATTAAATCATTTTTATTGAATAAAATCCCTGAATAAAGCAGAACCTCAATAATATAGAAAATGAAAATATTACAATTTATAAGATTGAAAACCTTTTTCAAAATTTTTTTCGTTTCGTTTAATGAAATGAATTCAGGAGTGTGAGATTGTGCAGTTCCTTTCAGTATTACGAGTACGCACAACAGCGTTTAATGTATTGGTATCAAGAAGTAGTTCAACATTTTTTGGAATTTAAATACACGCTACTATTATATTCATCAGTATTATATGACCTATATCTACATATTACTTATATCATTGACTACAAAGAACTGTATTATAAAAATAAAAACATCAAAATCATTTAAAAATACATAAAATAATATCGATTTAATATTTCTATTTTTAAGCATTACGTAATCGCATTAATCACCCCCAGTCTGAACATAAAGCGTATCCTAGCGACATATTAAACAAACTGCCTAGGGTCGCAAATATTATTATTGCATCATTTTTGAATTAATAGTGCATTTTGCGACACTTGACAGTGTATTGATATTTTTTAATCAAAAGTGTCAGGTGTTATTATGTGCGATTTGAATATATACAACAAAACTGCACCGTGTAAACCATTTATTAATAAATATATTTAATTCTAAATATTTCTCGCATTATCTATTCTATATAATTATTAATTTAACTTGATTATTATTTACATATTTCTTTTAAAGCATTATATAAAACATTTCTTTTGTTCTTTTCTAAAACACAATATACATACATACACACCCTCAAGATTTCTATAGTTTGCTAAAGACAGTTTAATACATTGATCACGCGTACCATATGACCTCACTTATACTATATAAGAAGTAACGTTACATAGCTGATTTATACAGCGTGCATATTCTCAGGAGTAATTCAATTGACATCTTTTATCGACCAAAAAAATTCCAGACTCAGACGATGAACTGAACTCAGTTAAGCTAGAACTATGTAGGTACATTAAGGTTGACGAAAAAACACTACATCTTTTATTAAGACAAATCAATAGTTAATTAAATCACTCGGATAAAATGAGTATATTATAATATAGGAGACTGATGTCTTTCAAACTATTATGCTGTCAGATGTTTTTCAGATTTATCGATTAATATTCTATTGACTAAATATTCAAATGATAAATTATATAATACAAATTCAAATAAACAAAATTAATTAAACAAAGAAGTTTTGTGTATTTTCATTCAAAAATATTAATGGATTTAATTAGCGCTCTATATTTAGATACAATGCGAATATAATTTATTGCGAATGTATAATTTTAAACAGATAATTTAGAAATATTAAATTGTTTTGTATATTATATATGCAAATAGTGTCAATCTTGTTTAAAATGCTTATATCTAGGTACAAATCTGTATAAATAAAACACATTCACCGTGTTTGTAATACTAAACCTATCGAAATTAACGGCCTCCAGTCTCAAATACAATGCTTCATTAATTAATACATTTAATGAACACAAAAGAAATGTTAAGTACTGTTTGCTTTATTAAAAATAGCACATAGAAACATTTATCTTAAAAACAGGAGGGTGTAATTGTATGTAACTCCCTGCAAATGATGTTTGGTGATGTGGACATAAACATAAATTATAGAAAAATAAAATGTCAATTAGTATAACATTACAAAAATTCAAACAATTTCGAGTTTTGTAAAAAGCATACCGTTGCATCACATTTTATTATATTTATAAAACGTATTAAATTTATTAAAGCGTTTTCATCAGGTACATCTATACAGTTATAATGCATAAAAGTATTATTATTATTATTGAAGAATTTGACAATAGCATGTCTGACTCCAAAGTCAAAAAAATATTTCTATAAATATGAATCAGTATTAAAATGAATTACTAAATATGATAAATATTACATCATTATCACCATTTTTTATAGCAAAATCAAGCATCTATTTACTTCAGTGACTCTTAAAATCTTCCAAAGAAACACACAATCAAGAATAAAAATGAGAAATAAATCGAACTAATACAAATAAGATATCACATTAACTTCTCCTATATAGCAGATATTCAGTAAATGCTAATGACTATAAATTCTGACTAAAGTATAAAGCAATCATTATTGTTATACACTACAACTATTACCATAATTGTAAATCAGTCCATATGTACAACGTCACAATGTAGTGATGGTTAAAAGTGTTAAAAGTACACCATATTCTACTTATTTCTCAAATGATCAGCAAAATAGAAGATTACACAACATAATTTTTACACAAAAATTTACAAAAGGAATCTTTTCTACACCATAATTACATCGGTAAATTGCTCGTATTAACTGACGAAAGCCAAAAGGAGCTCAAGACACTTTGAAATAACAATTTAAAGTTATTCATTTATTTGGTAAAACTTTCCAAACTAACAAATTCAGCAGTATAATCCATAATTTATTTTAAAAATGATTAAAAAAGTAATTGTGAATTCACGCATGTTAAATATCACTGTTTTCAAGTCTCTACACATGAGTTATATTCACGGAAGACAATTCACTACACCGGTAAGGTTTCTTCTCCAGAACCGCTCCATCGACTCGAGCGAGACGACTTTCGATGGACTAGAAAGGAGTGCTGCAGCAGACTGGCCGCTGATGGTCTGTTCAAAGCGTCCCGAGTCATACAAATGGACACAAAGTCACAGGCCGACTTGGAGAAGTTCTCATTGGACAGCTGGGGTGGCGCCTCCATATCTTGTCCGATGGCAAAAATGGCAGCGTAATGCGGCAGATGACCCCAGGGGGGCTTACTCGTTGCCATTTCAAACACGGTACATCCTAGACTCCAAATGTCTGATTTTCTACCATGTCCAGTTTCCCGAATGACCTCAGGGGCCATCCAATAGGGCGAGCCCTTCATCGACATTTGCTGCGATGTTGAGCTGGAGAGGTGGAGTTGAAGGCGCTTAGCACAACCGAAGTCGATCAGCTTCACTATTCCCGTATGGGTGAGCATAATGTTGGCACTCTTGATATCTCTGTGCATGATTTCGTTACTGTGGAGAAAATAGACACCTTCTACAAGTTGTCGTGTGTAGCGCTTGAATATGTGTTCATCAATAGCCCCCATCTGAGAGAGAAGGTTTGCAAGAGAACCACCAGCCACGAACTCCATAAATATGTAAACAAAGTCAGAGGCCATTTCTGTGCCCAAATATTGGACAACATTCCGATGATTCAGATTTTTAAGAATATCGATTTCTTCTTGAATTTTTACAGTTTCTGATTTTGCATGATCGTCATCTGAATTAAAGGCTATCTGTTTAACAGCGATCATTGTTCCAAAGTCAGTTAGACCTTTGTACACAGTGCCAAAACTTCCATGCCCCAAACGGTTAAGCTTTCTCCAGTTAGGAACATCAATACCATTAAATTCTTGTCCATCTTCAAATTCCGAACACATAGACGAGGACGAAACGATACTTGCTGTATCAAATACGTTTGATGATGATTCTGTCTTAACATCTTCCTGAACATTTTCCAAAGTTATTTTATCAAATGGATTTTCTTTCAAGGTCTCTGAAGAAGTAGTTTGAAATTCATCAAGACTTTCATGTATGTCCTCTTCAATGTCAACTTCAAGTAGATTGTTTAACTCTTTTTCGGCCAGTTTTCGAAATCTTTCTATGGCGTCTTCTGTAATAACTATTGCACTAACTTCAGTATCCATTTCCGTAACTTCTTGTGGACTCTTACTCTGAATATTAAAAGTGGAAGAATTTGTTGGAGTTCTTTCTCCACTATCACAGTCTTCAAAATCATCGTCATATTCCAAGTCATCAGTTGATATCTGCCATCCTATACCTGAAATAATAGCTGCTGGTCTATTCTCGTGAAGAGAAGGAGGGGACTGTGGATTCAGATCTTCCTTAGAAGGTTTCACTGCATTTTGTTTTTTGGAGTCGTTTGAAGGTGCTTTTGGTTTAGCTTTTACTTTAACTTTACCAGTGGGGCCCTTTGCAGAAGACGATTTATTAGATTGTGAAGCTGTTCCAGATTTGCTCACAGATTTTGCAGCGTTTGAACTTTTTACAGAAATCTTGGTTTTATTACGGATAAGTTTTGGAGGTTCTGGAGGATTAGAGGACTTCTGCAGGTCTTCCATATTTTCGTTTAGATCTTCTGAAGGCTTTGTTTCTCTTGAAATAGTGTCGGTTTGAACTTCTTTCTTCGATATATCATTAATAACTTCATCTAACGGTTTGTGCACAACAATTTTATTCTTGGCAATTGGTACAGAGCGTCTACTTGCAGAGCCTGGTTCTTTTCTGTTTTCGTTCTTAGCAGCGGATTGTTTGGAAATCGCTGTTGGGAATTTGGCATTGGCTGTGGTAGTTTTATTTGATTGAACTTTAGTTTTCACGAATGCCCGATTAGTTGAAGACTCAGACTGAATTACTTTTCCCTGCGGCTTGCGACGAGCTGGTACATTTCCTGCTGCAGCAACGGGCACTGCAGCTTCTAATGAAACTTTAGATTCGGCAGGATTAACAGCGGGGACAATTGTAACATTTTCTTGAACTAGTTCAGTTGATTTTGGACTTTGTATTGGTGGAATGACTGCCGTCTGTTCGGGCAACAAACCAACCGGATCTATACGTAAAGAAGCAGAATCTTCATTCATTTCATGAATAGTTCTGAGATCTTCTTTTGGGGCCAAGAGGTTATTCGAGGTCAAATAAGTTGATAATGGAATTACAGCAGACTCCAAACCATCTTCAACATCTTCCAAGCATGTCTTACTTGATGTCCGTCCTTGGAGCTGAATGTCTGTAGATGGGTCTGTAACTTCGTCAAAAGAATTTCTCGTTATATCTCCATTGCTGCGAGAAAACCAGCGCTGATCTATCAGATTTGAACGACATCGGGTCATGAAAGGCACGCTGCTATTTAAATCGATACCGACTAGTTTTTTCCCACTTCCAACTCGTGGAAGAACGGGAACTTGGCTTCCAGGAGAGGTAGGCGTTGTTGGCGAAGACTTGCAAACACTCGATGGTCTATTACTTCTACCTCCAGAACTGCAGCGAGAACTCCTACCGGTGTCAAGATTAGACACTTCTCGAAAATTGTTGGAATAGCTGAGTCGAACATATCCATGGCGAATACTTGATATACTCGGAGTTGCTACAAAGGTTGTTTGTAAATTTCGTTCACTTGGTGCATCTAATGAGAAAATATTTGAACAAGTAGCCGCACGTGTCATATGTGGGAATTCTTTACTTTTTCCAGGAGCATTATTCCCAGCTGATACTGGTTTGTTAGATTTGGTGTCAACGCAAATTTTAGGTGTAGGTGATTTGCCTTCCAAAAGAAATTTAATCCTTCGAGTTTTAGCAATGTCAATGGGACTTTGACCATCACTGTCGACTTCTCGAGGATTGGCTCCAAACTTTAACAGAAGACAGACTGCTTCTTCACGAGCGAATGTGGCACTAAGGTGGAGTGGTGTACTGCCTGCTTTGCCATGCTCATTGACCAAAGCACCGTTTTCGATGAGAACTCGTATTAAGGCAGAGTTTCCCACCCGAGCAGCGCAGTGAAGAGGTGTATACCCAAAGTTATCCCTACAGGTATGGTCCCCACCCGAATGCAGCAGCAATTGCACCATCTCGCTTGCGCAGTGTGCGTTGCAACCGGCAGTTAAATGCAAAGCCGTTTTCAATTCTGATGCTGTTCCAATCTCGTTCGGATTGTAAGAATATCGAAGTAACTCTTGGAGAACTTCGGCAGGTTCAAAGGTCATTCCTTTGAGTTGTCGGTTGATTTTGTCCATTATTGAGATGTCTCGAGTAGCCAATTGAATCGCATTGAAACCATCACTATTGAGAAAGTTTGTGTTGATTCTTTGTGGAGCCAGACTAAGAAGTCTACGAACGTCGAAACTATTTCCCAACCAAGCCGCCTGCAGAAGCAAACGATAAGAAAAAGCAGACGTCGTTGAAGCATTCTCTAAAATCAATCGTCGGATCGCCGGAGATCCCAGCTCCATCGCCGATTGTCGTTCATCATTTAAAGTCGTTACATCGCATCCATATTTCAGAAGTTCTATCACTATTGATCCGTGTCCTCGCTTTGCAGCCCAAATAATGGCTGAATTACCGGTAGCTTTATCGACAGCGTCCAAACTGAAAATTGGATCACTCTGGTATCGTGTTAAGACAAAATTTAAACGTTCGAGATCGCCTTGTTTGGCGGCAGCTAGCAGAATATTCTCAATGCCGTCGGCATGATCTTCTGTGAAGAGAACGTTTGCAACAGCTTTACTACCTCCAGACTTTACCACCCCAGTTATCAGCGCCATAGGTTCATTTGGGTTCGCGAGCAGCATTGGATATTAGTTAGCATGACTCGCTGTACAGAGTAATTGTTCGACTTCTGTAAATGTAAAGAAGGAAATTAAATATCTATAAAGAAACAAAGGCTACAGAGAAATAAGTTGCTACAAATTATTTTAATATTTGTGTGTATTACATATGACAAGGGGATTAAAGGTGTCATGAAGACGAATGGAGGCTATAGGTGAAGCCATCATTGCAATTGCCCTGCACCTAAAAAAGTGTCTTATTGTTTTAGTTCTGTCTGGAAAATAAGTTGAGGCTCAAATCAAAGACACAAATATTGAAAACTAAACATGCCAAATAATTCCAAGGATTTAAATTGTAGTGGGAAGAGGCTATAGATTTTCAACGATTATAGACATCACCATTACTTCACCATCTTTAAATTCTATATAAATAGATAACTGAAGGCTTATTTATCCAATGATCCAGTCTTTGTGAGCTACCACTAATTTGAATAATCATTTGGGTATCCATAAAATAGTTGTTTGAATAGGTTTTTAATTATAAAATTAACATTTAGAGATTAACTCTTTCAATTAATAGAAGTAATAAAGAATAAATAAGTTTAAAATAAATTAATTTAAAAAAAAAACTAAAAAATTAGTTTAAACTAATATTTATAAGTATCAAATTATGTCCTAGAAAAATTATTTTTAATTGAACATAAAAATGAAACTTTTTCTAAATATTAATAATTTAATAATTAATAAATATGAACTAAGTACTGTTTGATTATTTAAATATATTATATATGTATATATAACCATCTTGTATAACCATATTATATAATATAAGGAATAATATGAATTTATTGTCAAAAAAGAATATTATTATATAATGACTCTTTCAAGATGAAAACCAATATTGACTCAATGAGAAATAGTTCGAGCAACTGGCTGCTATTGACAACTATTTTAGTAAACAAACTAAAAGTTTAACATAAGTCTAATTTAATTGTTTCTATTGTATTTTACAATACATGGTGGCAATAAAGTTACCATACAGTTCATGTAAAAATAGAGATGTTTTATATGTATGCCCTGAATTATTGTCTTCTGGCATTCTGTGTTCTGCATTTTTTAAGGAAATAGGACTGAAGCAACATACTTAGAGACATTACAGTCCGCTGTTGTTCCTATTCTGAAGCAATGAGAAAATTTCCATGAAATTTATTTTTAACAGATTGGAGCACCATTCCACTATGAAACTATTTTACACAATTATTTTGATGAATCATTTGAAGGTAGATGGATTGGCCAATGTGGTCCTATTGAGTGGCCTCCTTGTCTCCCAAGCTCCCACCCCTAGATTTCTGCATTTTGTGTATCAGGTTTATGGCAGGAAGCCAAGAAGTATTGATGACATTTGAGCATTTGTTGCAGATGCACTTGCTGACTTTGATAGGAATAAGATTTGTGTAAGAAAGTTTGCAGAAGTGTATTTATTACCTGATGTACAAATTGCATTGAAGCAGAAGGTCTGCAATTCGAACAATTTTCATGCATCATACTTAATGTTTTGTTATGTTTAGGAACAGTAATTATGCAGTAATATAGAATTATAACATTATTATTAAATTATCTATTTTTATATAAACTTTATGATAGTTTTATTGCCACACTATATATTAATATATGATAATAAATGTATATTAAAAAATGATATTATTAAAGAGAGCAATTCATTAAATAAACAATAATCTAAGGATTAATTTAATTTAATAAATATTCAATAATATTTGTACAGTGACATAAATAAAACAATAAATAATATTATAAATTTTTTTGTGAACAATATTTGTACAGTTAATTTGACTCAAAATTGGTGAGGCACATGGTGAGACAAGAGGCCAAGGCTATAAATTGGCAGGTAGCACCAAATCTTAGATTGTATTTAAAGGCATCCAGAAATACAGGCCAGCAGGTAACTAACTACATGTAAATTTAATGTCCTGAATATCAATATAGACAGAGTGATTTGTTCCTATATATTGGAAGACAAGAGCCCATATATAAGGAGCCTCCAACAATAAACTAGTCAGATAATCTAAAAAATATTGTTGACTTGTTGATACAAATAAGCAAAACAAAAATGTGTCCATAGTGTCAAAAAATAAATTGAAGGAACATAAATATATTTAGAAATACTATAAAGTAGAAATAAAGTGATAAATTAAGTAATTATTAAGTATTTTATTAATGAGCATGAATTAAATATTAAGTAAAGATTTATTGTCCAATATTAAAAATTCATATTGACATAAATATAATGATAAAAGTGGGGCAATGATGTACTTAAGTGTAGAAAATTATTGGTTACATTAAAATCAAATATCAAAAATTTCAATGTAATATAGTATAGAATTATATTAGATGGCACATTCTTACAACTTACAATTACTGATGCATTACCAATCAAGGTGTATAAATATATGCTAATAAAGGGAAATATAATTTTTGTTCAACAATCATAAAATAATTAAAAATGTATTTTTAATATCTCTGACTCCTGGTCTCATGCAAATAAAAATTCACTTTCTTAATATATATTTAAATTTAATAATCTTTATTTCTTTACTTAACCTCACTGTATGAATTAAACTTTTTACAAAAGAAAATACTAGGCATACCATTTTTAGCAAGTGCATAGGCATGGAAGATTTTAACAAACTGCCATTTATACCACTTTTTCTGATTGACAAAAATACTGTATGTTTTTAATTACCAACATAAGCTATAGTTTTTTTAAAAGTTATTAAAAAATTCACTTTTGATACAAAATCAAACTGCCATATCTTGAGGCCAAACTACACTATTGTTTGGCTATTTGAATTTATTACACTTAATTACAAGATCACTACATTAATTTTGAATCTATAAAAAATAGCCAATACAGTACAAATAGGGTATAAAAAATTTACTTTTAAGATTAACTTGTACAAGTTATTCATAAATTTTACTAAACTTGAAGGCTCATAAAACTGATTCTGTGTTTCTTATCATTTTTCTCCAAAACACCACATAGTAAAAATTAGTAATTTTAAATAAATTAATGCCTATTTTATCTCACCAACAATTATTTAAAAATTGGAATGGATATGTAATTCCTTAAGAACAAATTGAATTGTTGGCAACCCCCTTTTTCATAAATGTGTCATTGTGATAGTTGAATTTATATCATATTTTAATACATTGTTTATACTGATTAATGTAAATATTTAAAATAAATACTGCCACATTTAAAAGAATGTCTGCTAATTCCCACACATTTATTTACATAAATATATTTTTGTACTGGTGTCAAATAGAGTGAATTTTTATTAAATGGTAATGTTTCTTTTTAAATTTAGTGCCTAAAATAGATTAAAACATTTCCATTCCTAAAAAGTGTTCTAAAAATGTTACATTCTATTAAATATACATATTAATAATTTTCAAAAAATTAACTAAATATGACTCATACAGCCTTACAATATAAAAAACTGCAGTAAAATAGAGTACATATAATTATATTTTCATCTAAAACTATTAATATATATTATGTTAAATAAAGTTAATTATGATTTTAGAGAAATAAAATGATGTCAAATTAATTAAATAATTAAAGAATTTTAAAAAATTAA
>JAUZNC010038991.1:0-58890 GCA_034780395.1 Vannuccia rotundouncinata | reverse complement strand
ATTCAAACTCAGGGGTAATATTACTTTTTATTTATACTGAGATTTAATACAAAATCTATGGCGAAAATGAATAATATCGAATTATGAAACTTATAGTTGAGTATGTTTCTAATGTTGTAGCTTCATAGATAAATAGATGCGTACTGTATTTCAGAGAAATACATGGACCAACTCCGAGAACATCTCAATAAAATACTGCATAGATCAATAATTCTTTTATTTATGATAATTTTGATTATTTTTGTTCATCAGGCGATCAATTATGTTCGTGTGTTTTGTAACCAATGACTTATATACATAGATATTGTATATTATATGTTCTATATATAATATACAATACCTATGCTTATATATTAATTATTTAGACCGGCAAACTAACCAATATTCAATAGAAATTCACAAAGAAGTATAAATATAAAGTTGGATACCGATATAATATAATAATAATATAATAATTATATTAATAAACGTCCGCAGACCAATATATCTATATCAATAATCAATGCCAAATTGTTGGGCGGAAGTTCAACATTAACTCTAAAATTAATAAATTTATAAATTAATAAATTAATCGATTAATATTGATTGAAAACTTTCTTTAAAACGAAACTAATACCGTATATAATTGAAATGCGCTTTGAACGTTTTTTTGATTTGTTTGCCGATTTAGATAGGTCAATGTTTGTAACTGTTTCGTTTTCTTGTATATATAAAATGGTATACAACTTAAATATCCTGTTTTTTATAACTTATAAGATTGTTTTATTTGTTAGATATTTCAGTTCCATGATTCATAAATTTATTCAAACTGTCTTCTCTACTAGAGTTAGAGGATGAAAATAAGTCTCTAAAGGCAGAACTTTATGAACTGAAAAAAGAAAATATGTCTCTTCGAGAACGTTTTAATTCAACGTCTATTCAATCACAAAATGCACCAATGAACATCACTCAAAATTATCATTATTCCTGTTCGAATCCCCACTGTGGTAAGTACACAAAATGGATCGACTTCAGACAACTTTATTGAAAATAATTAATCATCTGGTTAGGAATATATTTTAAAACAGGTCATATTGTTAAATGAAATATGTTTGGCAATAGAATAGAATTAATACATAGTTATGGTTGTTAATAGTGATATTTGAATTGCGCCATAATGAATAGAAATTATATATTTGAATTGCTGTCCAATATTTCGCTGGAGCTTCGCGTCGCGTCGAGAAATATAGCCCAAAATATAATTCCTACATTTGTGAATGTTTACCAGTTCTTTTATGATGATATTCGAATAATTTGTGAAATTGTGTTTCGTCTTGATCCTGATTTCAGGAAATATTTTCTGTCTGATCAAAGATAATAGAATATATGATGACAATTTTAATAATGGAAATATTGAATGCGTTTTTATATTTTGTCATCCTTTTTTGAGCAGCTGTGAATAATAGATTATTGTATTTTTATTAATTCAGTTGGAAAGGCGCCCGTCCCGAATAACCCAGGCAGCTCTGTCCCAACGGAGTCTGCTTTAGGTAAGAGATCAAAGTTTATCCTTTTCAAACAGAGGAACAGAATAAACTAAATAAATTTAATATTCTAATCGTTTTCGTGTTACATTATTTTGAATACTTTGAATACATAAGGTACAATTCAGTCGAACCTAGAGAATATTCTTTCTTTGAATTGATATAATATAAGGTGAATTATAAATATACCTACAATATAAATCGTGAAACTTGTGAACTAACAGTCACATTAATCATAAAATCGATAAATATTAATAATAATACATTCATTAATTTATATTGAATGTTGTTATTTAAGTTATTGAAAATATATGTCGGTCATTCAAAATATCAAAAGCATGTAATAAAGATGATAAGAATAATTTAATTTGAAATAAATGCGCATAATTATAATTATAATTTTAAATATAAATATAATGCACTATTAAATTAAAACATACATGCTTATGTAAAACATTGACTCATATCACATTCCAATTTCTGAAGAATGTCGGTAACAGGCGATAAAGAGTTTACATTGTAACCAGGAGCCATATTTTCAAAGCTACTTTTCACTTTCACTTACACTTAAGGAGATTTTGTATTTTCAAAGCTAAGTGGCACTTTTACTTATAAGAGGATTCCGTATTTTCAAAACATTTTTTCTATTTTTGACATAAAATATTATATAATTTTATTTATTTGACTAACATATAATAAGACAAGGACAGAGATAATTAATTAGAAGTTTACAGGTAAGATTACTACTGTCTTTCTACTTAAACGAAATTTGTTTGAAGATACCAAAGTTACTTAAGTATTAGTGAAGTAGAGCTTTGAAAATGTCACTTCAAAATCCTACTTCACTTTCACTTAAGTAAGAAAGTTAGGAAAATACCACTTAAAATCCTACTTCACTTTTATTCATACTTAAGTTAAGTGAGTTTTGAAAATATGGCTCCAGGTTAAATTAGAAATCACAGATTAATTTGAATCGCCGCGGAACCAATCAAATTACAGCACCATCTTCTAGTGAACTTCTTATATATAAATATTTGTGCTACTTTAACACTTACGATAATACAGCTTCGAGTTACTACCCTGTATATATTATTTTATTTTATTGAGATAATTTATTTTTTCTAATCAGATTTTCTTTTTATTGATTTTCTGCAGGTGCTCTTGCTTTAAATCCATTTACAACTCAAAGTAAGCAGAATTCTTTATTTAATTTATTTCTCTTTCGACTCTTGTAAATACCATTTTATTATTTATGCTAATTTATTAATATTTAATACTTTAATACTATTATAATTGTTTTAAATTTATGACTATTTCATATTTTATTCTATTTTCCACAATTTATTCTTATTAATACTAATAAAAGAAGAATTTATCATTAACCATTACCAAAAACCATTTTTGGTCTGTTTATTGACGCGCGGTAGATATAAAAGTAAAGAACTTACGAGAATGCGGTAGATTTTAATATTTCATAATTAACAGAATATGAAGATTTATCAATAAAAATAATTGTTTAATTCTTTAGGTTAATAAAATTCACACAATTATTGTTTTCTAACATGTTTCTATTTGATAATTACTGTCAATAATTAAGATTATTAACATAAAATGTTGTCTAAAAATATTCTTTCTAATTATTATAATGTGTAGTTTCATTACTGATAAGAAATATATTCTTCTCTGCAGAAATGCGAGATCAAGTTGGGAAACCACTAAACATTCCCAGCCCCGGTTTCGTGACCGAAACGGATGAAGATGGCCGGTGGGTGTTCCGTCACTCTCCGCTCTACACATACCCGAACAACCAGTGGTCGTTAATCTTTGAACATGCATTTGTTATGAACAGTAACAACTTCCTGCTACCGGGCAGCATGGGGTCAGGAGCAGTGTGTCTTAGGTTGAGCTCAATAAGACAAGAAGAAGTGAACGTGTCCTTGATAATGTGGGAATGTGAATATAACAACGATATAACACTTCCCATTACAGGACGAGTAATTATTTCCATCAATAATTATTTAAACGACACAACGTTTAAAATTAATAAAACAGATGTGATGGTCCATCTGTTCACATTAAAGGCGAACACCATCAAATGGTCCGAACGAATCATGCCTGAAATGACTTTTAAATTCGCCTCAGAGTAAGCCAAACTTTTTGTTATTATATACAAGACTTTTCTTATTGAATATGAAACATTTATTTAGTTTTTGTGTTTATATTTTATTTTATATGGAGGATTGAGCGACGTTTAATTAAAAAATTGATACATTTTATTTAATAGATATATTATACACCAGTTGTGTTCGGATCTTATTTTATCTATAATAAAAAGTTTTACATTTTGCAATCATTCAAAAATGTAATTCATATAACTACGAATAATAATTTATATATTTAATATGGTGGAGTTTGTCAGAGGGCTTCACTTTGAAGGTTGTCATTGAATACAAAATACCTATTTGATATGACTGTTGATTGTTCATATTTGTATCAACCGAAAATGATATAATCATTATTTCTAAATTTGATAATGCAAATAAAAAATGTGCTTTTGTAAGAAACAATGTATCGTTGATTTCATCTGTTTTCTTACGGTATATGATTTCATCCTCCTTTTTCACTAAAACTTTTACTAAATTAATTTGGTTTTAATTTGCAGATCTGGTGGTCGTACTATCTCCTCCCAACTGGAACAAAGTAAGAATTATAAACTGAAATTGTTGGCTTGTCTCAAAGATAACAAACAGATCGATAGTGATAGTTTAATGTTCGTTTCCGAAATAAATTGCCTGAGTTCCAATTGTATAAATTCTATAGTCTTAATTACTAAATCTCAACTTTTATTACAAATATTAGCTGTCAAGGACTCCTCCCCTTTAGTATAAACTAACTTAAAAATAAGGAATTATCCAAACTTTGATAGATTTATTAATAAACATTCTACCTACCATATAATTAAGCTCGGCGTATGAATCAGTCATTAAAAGTCAGAATCAGAAGTGAATTCAATAATTTCTTCTTATAATTGTGAATGAAAGGGGTGGAAAATATTAGAACAATATATAAATATATATATATATATCATCCATTTATTGAATAAACATTTCCCCAATATATAGCGTACAAAAATCTAATAATTACCTCCATAAACCACTTCATAGATCAAATTTCTAGTAAACACTGGTTTTGCCACGCTGAGAAAATACTCAAAAACACACGATTTAATTCAAGACAAAGTGTTCTGTACATTAAAACTAATTTTATTTTTTAATTTCACGATTTTATGAGGTATAAAATATTAATTTCTTTCTACCTTCCTAACCATTAATTAGAACATCAACAGCCACAACTTTTTATTGGTTCAAATCTTCCAAAATAAGTAAAACTTTGATCAGAAATTCAAATTTATTCACGCTGTATTTGACTTAAATAAAGACAAAAGAGTAAACTTTATATTTCATATAGACCATTAAGTATAAGTTTGATTACAAAGATGACTACATATTTGGAATCTCAATAAGAAATCGATTGATACTATCTATATATAATAGGTTACAGAAGCAGATCGATAAAATATTGTAGAAATTTTCTATCTATCCAGTTAGATCCCTGTGCAATATCTATAGGAATTAATTTTAACATATTTTCACAATTGTTTGTTTATTTAATACATTAAATAAATGACATGTTAAAACTATAATTACATCGGCTTTGTTAAAATTTTGTTTCTTATCAATGTCAAATGTTTGTTCTCTTCAGAAATACGTCATCAACAGAACCGTGTATTAGACATGTTCAGCCCCGGTCCGGTAACGATGTGTGATGGTCAGGGTCGCTGGATATTTCAACCGTATACGAACTACACAAACCCGAACCTTGCCTGGACACAACTTTTGGAAAACAAAGATTTTCTGCATAGTGATGATTTTTTGCTACCATCCGACTTGTCTGGAGCAGTAATGAGGTTTAGATTAATTTCGAAAACACCGGGAGTAATTGAAGTGATGTGGTATATGAGGACTTGTCCATACACCTCAGATATGTCATTGCCGCTTCGTGGTCGAGTTTTCATAACCATCCTCAATTACAATGATAACTATAAATTTGAAATAAAAACGAGAGATAATCTCTACCCAATATTTACTCTTAAAAATCTGAAATGGAGCAAAACAGAGCTTCCTGTTATCCAGTTTAAATTTAGTCTTGACTAAACCCAACAATTAAATACAACACTTTTTATTGTGTGGTGCTCATGTCACAACTGCGGAAATACTGCGGCATGTTATCGACATCTGCAAACATATTTACCTCTCTGTTTACAGCGTCATGAAATTATTTTGTAAATTTGTACAATTTATTGGACTGTCCGATAATATCAATTATGTGTATTAAATATTAATGTTGTGTCCATTAATCATCCACCAATCTATTGATGTAAATAATCAATTTATAATATTAACAAATTCAATGATTCGAGTGTTTATCTTGCGTTATTTCGCTTTTTATTACCTATGTATTCGAGTCGCTCCTTGGTAACTTAACGGAGTACACTTATCTCATTGTCAACATTAGAATATTGGTGTATAATGCCTTTACGGTGAACTTATTCTCTTGTTTTTATCCACTTTTGTCAGTGATTTAAGAATATTTCACAGAATATTTAGCCTATAAATTACAGAAATACTTAAAATGTGAGTTAAACAAAAATAATTTTAAATCTGATGATATCCTCTTAGAAATTTAGATCAAAATTCTCTTCTGTTTATGGAAAATACATTTTCATAATATTTGTTTGTATTGATGTTTACAACTTGTAAATAATTTTAAAAAATTGACCTATTATTGAGAACAGATGAGCCTTTTATTGTCATATTTTTATATAAATTTGTTTATTCATTGATATATCTAGTATACAATATTAGTTACTATAGCTGTTAAGTTATAATTTTGGTAAATCTAAATGTCTAATTACAAAAAATGTATCTTAAATTTACCATGAAAAATGTATATTAAACCCACATTACAAAAACGTGCTTCAGTTCTGTAAAGATATGATGAAATTGATAATTTAAAATATATTTAAAATGTATTAAAATATCTTAAAATTCTGCTAATTTTATTTTAAAAATTGTTAAAAGAAAATTTTTATAAATCTAATGTAGACATCTATTTGAACAACATTACTGATATAGCCAGTAAGTAGTAGATATGCTATTAAAGGAATTATATTAGTCTAAAAATAGACAAATTTTATATGTATAGATTATTTAACAGGGTGACACTAGAAAGAATGAATTTTTAAAATGAACATATATAATGACAAACAATATTGTATGTTAGTAGTTCCATTCATGAAAAAGTAATTGCGCAAGATATTTCCCGGAATTTTTTTTACCTATCTTCATTTAGAAATTGGTTCTCATGAAATTAAACTCTTTGGAAAGATAATTTACAAAATTAACATTTTGATCTTTCTTGCTTTTAATGAGAGGTTATAAAATACATGATATAGTATTTCTAAGAATCTGGATATTCTTGAAGAAATGTTTTTTATATATTAAAATAGTTATAAATTCAAGAAAGGAATGAAAAGTTATCAAAAAATGATATTATTATGATTAAACCAAATCAGATAAATTCACAAAAATAGTTATTGATTGACACTAAGAAACAGAAATGAAATATTGAATTGAAAATAAAAACTTCTGAAAGAATAATGTCTGAGTATTTTACTATTTAATATGAACAAATTCCAATTAAATTTTTATGTTCATTAAAGTATGCGATATAATATTATACGCGGCGGAACAGCTGGGGGAAATTCACAGCATGATGAATACGGTCAGAAAGCTGGCGGATTTCTGACCGTAGCTTGATGGAAATATTTGAAACATTGTTTGGACTCAGAGTTGCTCATTTAATCTTTGTAGCCATAGAACAGGTCTCAATATCACTCCAAGGTGTTCCTGATGGGGAAATTTAGACAGCAGAAACCGTTAAAACATTTATTTTTCGTCGCGAAATGAGTCAGCTTTTGACGACATTTATCTTCAGACATTTAGGGAAGCACAATCTTAATTCGGTACAGACGACCACAAGCACAATTTGACGATGGATCTCATCTTCACCGAGACAATTATCCCAAATTGTATCAGTAATATTTACTTCGAACTCCTAGATTCTATAATATGCCTGACAATTCTTATGGCGATTGAGATCACTCTTCTGTCATCTGCCAACTGGTGCAAATGTTGGTCGCCGTGAATGAAACGAAGATGGATAACTCTCATGGACCTGCGGTAGCTGCTATACCCGGATATTGTATCTAACGCCAAGACCGAAATCCGAAGATACATAAGAAAAAAGTGGTAGGCTTTTTCCATGGTTTTTTCAAAATTTGGATTTGATACCTTCACAACAAGATGCTTTCAATTGCGGCGGAAAGTTAAAATTGTCTAACAGAATATTACAAGTGTACGGAATTAATTAAATTTGGAGGATTCCCAGTTTTAAAAACTATAAAAACAATTAAAAAAGAAAATCGTCTTCTTAATTAGAATGTAAATTAATTTCAATATAACTAGTAAACATAAAATAAAATGTAATAAATAAAATTATAGTATTATAAAAAAAGTTATTTTATAATCATTACAATACATATAAATAATTTTATTATATTTAAGTATATCTTTAAAAACCAAAATTTATTTTAATCTTATGTAAATTCTTAATCTTATGTACACACCAAATGAAATAGTTTAAAAGTGGATATGGCCAGGGTTTCATGAAACAATCAAGCGATCAGTGAAGACACAAACAGTCATCAAGAAGTCTGTGAACATAGGCGAGGAACGTTCGTTTGATACAGACTTAATCTATACAAGAGTGATAGGTCTTCAAGCCAGCGTCGGATACATTGACTTGAACAACTTTCTATCATATGAACTGGCACCAGTTCCAACAAGGGTGTTTACTAAATCGGGTCAACATAGAATTTCCAAAACAAGTCTAAACTGAAGGAGATATTAAAGAAAGAAACATCTGGTCGACGATCCTCCAGGCAGATAGAAAGTGTTGTGATTGATGGATCTGCCGTAGTTTACATTGTGAGTGGCCAAAGACTGGAGCAGTAAATGGCTATTTGGTAAAGTTCAGACGATATATTGATCATATAGTGTACTTTTTATTCGATAGGTATCGCGACTTCAGCACAAAGAGTGCAACCAGATTCGATCGCGGAGGAAATGTTCGGATGCAGATTCACAAATTATCACCGAGTATGGAAATTCCTTCATGAAGTGAGGTTCTCACAGTTCCAGAAAACAAAAAACAGCTTATATCCCTTATCTG
The DNA here is from genome assembly GCA_034780395.1 of Vannuccia rotundouncinata. NCBI lineage: Eukaryota > Metazoa > Platyhelminthes > Proseriata > Coelogynoporidae > Vannuccia > Vannuccia rotundouncinata. The sequence continues at coordinate 50,014 of JAUZNC010038991.1, read as the reverse complement.
TGACGATTTGTCATCGAACGTGTCGTTTCCTGCAATAACTACAGGTGTGCTGCGTAAACTGGTGGTTATAGAAAAAGATGAATCACCTGTAGAAATCACAGACAGTGTCAAAATACGACGTGACGACGTGACGACATGCGCACAAGCCATGAAGAAGCGAACATCATCATTGTGCAACAAACGGTTCATGTCGCAAATGAATCTAATCATGGAGTTACGTTCAAAGCCGATGGCACATGGGTGTTTATCCTTGCGCTGTATCATTTCCTGAAACACAGTATTCAGGTTCCTATTACAATGGAGTCTTCAATACAGGGCACAACAATTATTGACATAATAAATGCAACCGTAAATAGTCACTCAGACATCGTGTCCGACCTTCCAGCTGTTCATGCGATACCAAGGCATAGGCAAGGGCAAAGCAATCAAAACCCTTAAATCAAAGAAATACCCATTGAACTCAGTAGGGGATATAACAGCAGATGTGGATGAGGTTGTAAAGGAATCAACAAAGTTCATTACATTGTGTTAGTGTGGAAGATGTCAAGTGCAAGAATAAAAGCCTGGTCAAAAAAGGCTGGTATGTCAACGATGTCACACTAAAGCTTTATACAGTCCCCGCAACTACTGAATCATTTCTTGAAAATGTCAAGAGAGCGCACTTTCAAACTTGATCCACTAGATTATGGATGGTACAAAGACGAAGAACAAAAATCGGTAGTGCCAGTCTTGCTTCCGGATGAAGTTCAATATGCACCTCGGGATGTACTGAAAATTATGAAGTGCTCATGTGAAAATAAGACCCCTTGTTTAAATTTGCGATGTAGTTGCAATAATCGTCTCTCGTGTACTGTGTTCGTGCATGTCGTGGAGAAAGTATGTGTTGTAACCAAAAAACAAAATAATTACTTAGTACATTTTTTGTATACTAGCTGTTAACTACTAGCATCTCTTATTCATATACGCGTGATGGACATGACTGATTGACATTACAGTATATGGCACAGGTTTTGATGTGTTGTTAATTCCTTGAAATTATGCTTTTTATTTAATTTTATTGCATACCATATTTGAATAAAATGCATTTAATATGTTAATGTAGTTGTATTCCTGTATCATATGATATCTTAGAAACGTGATGGTTCTTGTAAAATAGTTTAAAAACTCCAAAAATAAAACTTTATCCAAAAGTACCTTTTCTTTTTTGTTTATGCTCATGTTAACTATCAACATTTTGACTGCAGGTAATTAGTTTTCATGCAATAAATATTGATTTATGCATTGTGTTTAATTTAACACATAAATTGGTCATTTCAACATTGAAAATAATAATTTAAACGGGACAACAGCTAGTACTATATTTGAAATTTATTAAATCTGACGGCCATATTGGACGCCATCTTGTTTCTAGAGAATTGCCCAAGGATGACAGTTTTTCATCCGTCGGATTCTTATTTGAGACACTTATACCTACTAGTATATGCAAAAACATTTTCTATGAAACTCATTGCAAGGTTTATTTAAACCACTCCTGGAATACAAAGGGTAATTCAACTTTTAAATTCTATCAATTGTATGTGTACAAATATGTTGATATAGAGAACATTTTATTAATTTTATTTAAGCTTATGAACAAATTTCATAATTTAGCATTATTTCTTTTTTAATTCAGAATGGATCATCCATTTAGAGAGATATTTTAGAAATGTCTATTTATTTTCATTTTTGATTGACCAATTTAATGTATAAAATATATTATCATTTCTATTACTAATGATCAATTTGGTTATTTATCAACATAGGTGATGATTTGATCTTTTTTATTAACACAATTTTTGTTCATTGAATGAAGAGAATATTTTAATAGAAAAAACAAATTGAACTTGATGAGAGCTTGTGGCATTAAAAAAGTGATAATTCAACCTAATGTCACCATTATCCGAAGAAAAAACAGCCCCTCTCACCACGAGTAACACTATTGAATGAATAGTATGATGCTCAATTACGTTGCCCCCCCCCCAAACATTATTTCTTTAGAAGTGGAAATAATGTTATAGAAATTGGCAGCTCTTAATTAAATAAAATGCGGTTCTGGTTTTAGTTATTATCAAGAAATAACAAGAAATTTGCCACAGCCCCGAAACACTATATTTTACACAAAATACTTTATGATGTAGGAACTAAAAAAATATATGAAATTTTGGTATTCTACTATATACTATCAAGATTGATGGTATCAATGAAATTAAAACATCATAATTTACTATCAGTGGCATGCAAAAAATGCTTCACCAGTATAACGTTTACAGATTATGATGTATAATTTATTTATATTAGTAATATACCTTAATCTATAAACTTTATATTTTGTGTATACCTATAATATATTTTATCATTTAAAATAACACTAAATTTTTTCAAATAAATATTTAAACGTTTTACAATTACGTTTAATTAATGTCCTGATTGTCAATGTTTGTTTTTGTTCGTCCATATCAATAATAACAATTTTTCTTAGCATATATGCCACGGCAGCACCTAATGCCAGTATAGCTATATAATACATGCACCCAAAGAACTATTCCAAACAGAAAAACGTACCAGTAACAACGGTCTGGAAATTATTGCAGAAGGGCAGATGAAAATCAATATAAAAATAGAGTAAATAAATATTCTTTACTCAAAGAATCAAAATTTACTGCAATTTCGAGAAATTGTCAGACCTCAATCTATTGCGTACTTTTATCCAGGAAGATTCGAAGCTCAATGTTCAAATACTTTATATGCAAATAGCTTTGCATTCACTCGTTATACCACAGTTTATTCCAAAGTTATGATTTTATAATGAGAAACAGTAGTTTAATTAATTTAACAATCTTAACATTTGTGTTGCATAAATATATTACAATTTACATCACAAACACACAGATAAACATAAACATCATAAAAATGCCATATCGAATATTCTCCTATATATCAAGTTTTTTAGTGGTTCGAAACATTAAAATCCTAGTAGGTAACCTTAGGTTCCTAGGATTCCTAGGTAAACTTATAAGATCCTACGATTCCTAGGTAAACATATAAGTGATCTTAGGTAATTTATAAGTTTACCTTAGTGGGTAACCTAGAGTTCCTAAAAGAAAACTTATATACTTAATTAGGTTCGCAGAGGTTATTTGCTGCATTTTTTTAAAAAGCATATAACTTTTTTCTTGTTGCTAGATTAAGCTGAAACTTGCACAAAACCTGTTAAACCACCTTAGGTAGGTCCCTTATAAGTTTCAAGGTTATAGGTCTATTGGGTCAATTATTATTGGTAGAAATATTCAAATTTTGAGGGCTAACAAATTCGAGTGCGATACTTTCCGGAACTTGTACAGACTCTCCTTAGTGATTTTTGGACAGACTATGTCAATCCCCTCTAGAAAAATTTGTTGCTAATAATTGTATAGAGGAAAATTATCGAACTGGACCCGGTGATAAAAGAAATAAGGGTCCCTTAATTAGTAATACTTAAGGGCTAATGGGATACTATAGGGCAAATTTAATACTTTGAAAGATGATAAAAATTACCTGAAAAATAAGGCAATTTATATAATTCGATATTTCAATGATTATTTATTGATTATTTCAATGATTATTATAACATCCGATTATATACGAGCAATTACTTATTATAACTAAGTGTCAGAGGGGTCAATATCGATTATATTATCAGTGGTTTTGTTACAATGAGAACTATTTGGTAAGCCAATCAGAAGTGAATAAATTTCTAGAATATCCAAAAATGACTCGCAGGATAAGAAATGTTGGGTCACCCGTAAATAAAGAGTTGTTTGATTGTGTGGTTGTTTCATTTCGGACTTAGGAAGAATTCACGAATTTTTCGATATGGATATATACATTTAAAAACTAGGAATGCAGTGCACAAAGATGATAACTTATTTCGGAAAATCAAAAGAAAAATTCATTGAAGAGGTACGTTAATTTATTTTAATATAATTTAGAAATAATTTAACATAATTAAATAGAATTGCATAGACAAACTAACAGTCATTTTGACTATGATTATATAATGGCTTAAAAATATGGCGGCTCAAATATGGGATTAATGGTTCTGGATTATCATTTTGACTGTATTTATACCACAATTCCATTCACTAAATGAGTATATATATATATATAATATATACCCAAAATTATTTAAAATTTCTATTAATGATCTCAAATATTTTGTTTATTTTTTTAGCATCTGTGGTACGTCATCTCTTCCATAAATAACATCACACACAAAGACATCGAGATTATGATCAGATTAAGGTTTCTAAACAATGCTCGGAATCGCAATGGAGAAAGGGCACCCCAATACACATGAGAATACGAAGCTAGACGGCCACTAACGCACCGAAGATGATTATTTCTGATAGTGCCTAATTTGTAATAATTTTGTTACAAAATATTAAAATATTATTTAAAATTTATTAAACTACATAAAAGCTCACAGTGATTTTATCATTTGGAACTTCTTTTGTGATTTCTCTGTAATGAAATAAAGACTTACTATTTCTTAATTTTTTTTTCATTTGTAATCTTATGCATAACATGTTGAAATTTTGTACATAGCAATAATATTTCATCCAGATAAATTCGTATTAAAATTTTAGTTAGTATTAATTTTCTTCGTTAATTTAATTAATTTTATTCGTATTACAATTTTCTAAAATTCCAAAAAAAATGTCGTAGGTTACCTAAGATTCCTAAAATATGTGTTAGGTCACCTAAGATTCCTAAGAAAACCTGCTAGGTAACCCAAGCTTCCTATAGAATCCTGGTAGGTTACCTAAAAGGTCTGACCAAGACTTGGTAGGTAACCTACTAGGTATCCTACTAGGATTTTTAGGTTTCGAACCACTGGGTGGCTCTTCAAACTTCGCTATAGACCAATTCAACTGTATATAATTTTTATTGATAATTATGGTATGTCCAAATATATACATTTTGAAAATACAAATATAGTGGTAAACCAGAAAAACTTTAGTACAGATATGGTAGGTAAAATGTATAATATTCACAAAGAATTTGATAATATTAGCAAACATCAATACAATTTAATTCATTTTGAAGAAAATATTATTAAACCGAATTTTTTGTCGACCCCTGTCATTCGAATTATCAAAGTAGATACACTATTATAAATTGGTTTACCCTTTAAATCAAAGTAAAATATGGTTCAATGAAATGTTTACATGTTACCGATAGGTATGTATTTGTTTTAATAAATGCAATCAAATGAAAATGGACGTCGCATGAATGAAATGTAAAAAGCACAACAACAAAAAACTAATCATAGGAACAATCTTGAATATGTTACAAATAAAATCGCAATTAATAAAACACAAAATGAAAAAGTTTACAGGTACAACAAATTTTATTGATAATTATTATTATGGGTTCTAAAGTTTGCTACAATAGTGTTCATTGGTATGAGTTAGTAAAAGTTTAATAACATTAGATAACAGCGAAAAGAGTTTTCCAATGTCCAGTGTAAGTTCTCGAGTGAACATTGCAATTGGATATTTAAAAAATTTCACCAGTATGAATTAGTTAGAGAATATCTTTTTTAGAATGGATAATTCAGAAATTGATTTATATAAAAATGTACCCTTGTTAGGTTTCTCATCAGTATGATTTCGAGTGTGAGTATTCAAATTAGATATGTGAGAAAATGATTTATTACAAAGTGTACATATGTAAGGTTTTTCACCAGTATGAATTCTCGAGTGAGAATTCAAATTCGACATTTGTAAAAATGACCTATTACAAAGTGTACATTTGTAGGGTTTTTTACCGGTATGAGTTCTCGAGTGAGCCTTCAAAGAATTTAAATGAGAAAATGATGTATTGCAAATTGTACATTTGTAAGGCTTTTCACCAGTATGAATTCGCGAGTGAGCATTCAAATTAGATATTTGAAAAAATGATTTATTACAAATTGTACATTTGTAGGGTTTTATACCGGTATGAATTCTCGAGTGATCTGTCAAAGAATTTAAATGAGAAAATGATAAATTACAAAGTGTACATTTGTAGGGTTTTTCACCGGTATGAGTTCTCGAGTGAGCCTTAAAAGAATTTAAATGAGAAAATGATGTATTGCAAAGTGTACATTTGTAAAGTTTTTCACCAGTATGAGTTCGCAAGTGAGAATTCAAATTACATTTTTGTAAAAATGATTTATTACACAGTGTACATTTAAAAGGTTTTTCACCAGTATGAATTAGCGAATGATATTTCAGGTTTGATGATCCAGAAAATAATTTATTACAAAGTGTACATTTATAAGGTTTTTCGCCAGTATGAGTTCGCCAGTGAACCTTCAAATGTGATAAAGAGGAACACAGTTTATTACAAAGTGTACAGTTGTAAGCACATTTGGAAGATAAATTTCCTTTAGACATGTGATCAGTCTGCTATTGAATCGAGTTTGGGGATTGATATTCAATTATCTCGAAATCTGAAATTAAGTCATAATAACATTAATAAGAGATAACAATAGCATTCTAATTCATTATCATTCCTTATAAAATAAAACTCGAATAATTCTCACGAACTTAATGGTAATGCAGTAAATAAAATTAAACAAAAATTTGTATCAAAAGTATATATATATATAAATGCTATATTTAGTTCATCTTTTCATTTACTATTTTTATAAAACATAGTTAAAAACTATGGTTTAATTCGTAGGATATAGGTAATTATCTTTTTATTATCGTAAAAAATAATTAATATCAATTAATAATATCAATAAGTTGACAGTTAATTCAAAATAGCTATAAACTTAACATAAACTATAATTCGAAGGCCAATATTTGTCCATAAATCCGTTAGAAAAAATGTAACAGAGATTGCATTTTATTTCATTAAAATAAGTGGTTGTTGACATATATGTTGTAAAAGTGAACTATTATTAAAGTGAATTTCGTTTTTGGACCCTTTCATCTGACATACTCCCGAACTATTTTTGTAACTATGTAATGGTGATCGTAATCTAGATGTAATTAGAGATATTTTTGTTCCGACTTTGTCTACTATGAGGTATTTTAATCATATTTACCAGCATGATGGTGCTTCAGTGCACTAAACATTGGCAGTCCGAAAAATGCTAAATACAGATTTAGCTGGTCGTTAGATTGGGCGTTCAGGTCCTACATTGGCCATCTCCTAGCCCAGATCTCACAATCTCTGATTTTTTGTTGAGTTGGTATTTAAGAGATAATCAATAACTAATAAAACCGCTGTAGCTACCTATAGTATTATATATGTGTATATATTAGTTTATCTGTTGCATATGACAAAAAAATTGGACATTTATGTTTTTTTTAAATATTTTGCCCCTGGATTACAAAATAAAAAAATAAATATGTTTTGAAATAGTTTAATTTTAGGTTTTACGCTTTACTTATATAGCTTTAATTGAGTAAAAGTATTCCTAAACTTCATTATTCTTCCCTGTTTAAATAACAACAAATCACTTAAAATAATGTTGAAAACATAACAGGATCCCAGGGTAAAAATCCCATTACATATGGACCCCATTGGAAGCTTCACCCCTAAATCCCCCAAAAAGCTGCCCTCCAAGACTAATTCTGGCTACACCCCTTGGGGTAGTTTCTCAAAACCCACGTAAGCATATATGACAGCCGAGAGAGACAAAAACGTTATTCACTCTTTAAAAATGATATTCAAGCTTTTAAACGTATTTTTCATGTTATTCACTTTTCAAAAAACTCTTTCGTACGTATTATTCTTTTTTTAAAAATTTATTAAATTTTAAAGAATGTGTTATTTATGTTATTCATTTTTTGAAATGTGCTATTTGCATTATTCCCTTTTCAAATAGTGTTATTTTTATTGATCATTTAAAAACTTTTTTTTAAGGCATTCGCTTTTTAATAATATCTTAAATTAACATTTTAGCGTTCAGCCTTAGCACATGAGTTTGACATTGACGATGTGTATTAAAAATTTAATTGACATTGACTTTTGCTTGAGGATAAGGAATTTTTCAACAAAAAGTAAATACTCCTTTTACTGCCTGTTATAAAATCGCTATAACTTCTTTATTGGTAAGTCATGAAGCATTTCAATTATAAACTGTCAAATATTACCTTGTAATATTACTGTAATAAACATGTTTTTTAAGGCGAGTAAGGCATATTTTTCCTAAGACTTTGAAGAGGGAATAATGCAAATAACAAAAAATTAAAAAACATAAATAATAATTTTAAAAAGTGAGTAACATAAATAACACTTTTGAGAATAGAATAACACAATTTAAATAGTGAATAACACAAAAAACACTTTTTGAAAAATGAAAACCATAAATAACAAATTTTAAAAGCGAAGAACACAGATAATACTATTTGAAGTAAATAACACTTTTTGAAAAGTGACTAACATAAATAACACTACGTATTTGAATAACGCAAAAAACACATTTTAAAAGTGAATAAGGTTTTTGTCTCTCTCAACTGCAAAGGCATAAGTCATAAAATTACCAGCATGCACATTTCTCAAAACTCTTGTAACCTATATGTGGACTAAAAATAGCAACACATTGGTAGATTGCTACTTTTCAGGTAAAAGAATGTTAGTTAGAATGTCATAATTAGTGTTTTGACATTTTAATTTTGTGTTATTCCCACAATCTATTTAATGTAAAGTTAAACAATTACTTGATCAATAATGTTTAATTTTTTTTGCATCATAAATACAGTTTTAAAAAGCTGTTAAATTTAATTATAAATTAGCGTTATTCCTAAAGCAGCTGGAGTAAGGTAATAACCTTGAAAGGAACTTAATTAACTATTAATAATTCGATCCAATAAGTTATTTAACTGATGTTCCATATGTTAAGTTTTATCATAATTCTATTTATTAAGGTTATTGTATTTTTATCAATAATCTGGATGAACAAAATATTTCTTATTTATTGAGAATCATTCTCATCAATATAACTGTTAAATACACATAATATAGGCCATTTCATAAAAAAAGAGCATATATTACATCAAGGTTTTTTATTTATTCCAGTCATTTAGTAATTTTAATGAAGATTTATTGATTTATCATATTTGCACAACATAGCTGTTTGCATTAAAAAATATGTATGAAAAATAATTTTTCATAAATAAAATATTTCTTATTCACCGAGATTCTCAATAAATAAAAATTTCTGATGATAATAAGTATTGTTATTGTACTTTTATTGTATTATGATTAATGATACAACTTTGATTTATATAATTAATTTTTTTTTAATTTTATTCAATTCAGAATTAGTTTTATTGATTACCAGTGTTTATAAAGGCATTTAGTGGAATTCCTTCAATAAAAAATTAGAAGTCACCTATCTCATACATTCAATATCCAATAGAAAAGGTAAATATTTTAGAGTAAATAAATGAGTAATTTGTTGACCAATAAGAAAAGCTATAACTTATGAGTGCTCATTCATCATGAGTTTGCATGTAAGTTTGCAACTTGCATGCACCAATGTGTGAGCTTAAAGAAATTACTCTTTATAATTTATTATATATTAACATATATTATGAAACATGGCCTGCACTTGTGGGTGAGGCAAAATCCCTCAACCTTTTTCATTATTTTTTGGTAAATTTTTATATTATTTGGATATACTTCATATAAGTCAGAAAATAATGAGGAATACACATAACTTATGCAATAAAAAAATGAATAAAACTGTCTCCTAAAAGAGAATATTTCAGGAGTGAGAATGGATTAGAGTGTCTATTATAGAATTTTTTAAGGCCCCCAACCATGGTAAGGTAAGTAGCCAAGCCTCTAAATGATTTTTTAGCTTATAAAAGCTTAGAATGCATCTAAAGACTATAAGGGCCTTTACAAACTTAATTTCATTATGGGCCCTTTTTATCAAAGTTATTTTCATGGAACATAATTCTCAGGCCTGATATTTAGAGAAATATATTTCATACATCCTCCAGTGCTTCTAATATTACTGCAAAGATATGGTTAATGTGTGTGACCAGATGGTTGGTGAAGTGTGAAACTCTACATAGTGTATTACACAACTATGATGCTTTGTTAGAGCTATAGGGGTGGTTTCTGTAAATTTGCAAGGATATTGGAAAGAAATTTTAAAATTATCTTTGAATTACATATTAGTATGGTGTTCTTTCAAATTTGTGATAACTTAGGCAAAAACCTCCAAATTAGCAGAATGTCTGCATCAGAAGGTCTAACAGTGAGTAAATTAATTATTATCACAATGAAAAACATTATATAACTGATAGTGATGTCAGCTGCAAATACAAATAAGAATAAAAATATACATCTATTTTATTAACAATTATGTGATTATGAATATTTAATTACTAATATTAATTTAAATGGAGGTTAATAGAAAAATGCTGTAGTATGAATATATTTGAAAAAAACATTTAATCAGAAAATCATTAACAATAGGTAGTTTTGCCCACTCCCTCCAAATGAAAATTGGGAGCAAGGGCTATGTGAAAACAGCACATTTTAAAAATTTAATATCTAAATTTACATCACCTCTAGAAATGGACCCGTCATTATTTATAATGCTGTGCAGCCCCTGTATTTATATTAAATGTTTGTAAAAGCATCCTGTTAAATTGATGAAATATGGTATTATAAGAAACTATTAGAGTTATTATTTGTTTGAAAGTTAATAATTTTGAATTCATTTAAAGCTTAACAACAAATGAAAACTTTTCCAATATGTTTATAATTTACTTTAGTATTTTATAATTTACATACCTACGTAAGAAACAAATATTCTCAAATAACCTACGTTTTGTCACGGGAATTAGTAACTAGATGAACACGATTGAAGATTGCCGCCCATAAATCTAGAATAATATTACCTCATTAAAAGTCTTAATAGCAAGTAAATATCATAGAAAATAATGTATGTAATATTATATATATAAACAAGAAAGTATGTCAATGGTAAATATAGACACTGTTAGAACTCTCCCTTGTTAGAAAAGACTTGGTCTCCCCTATAATATGTTTATGCAGCGCTTATTTGTACCTATGGCTGTGCTAAAATTACGTAACCCTTAGGGGAAGGTTTCTGAAAATGTGACTTTTGTAACGGGTTAGGGTTGAGAAAAATGTGACGTTAGATTTTTGTATAATATAACTTTAGTTGTAGTATGTTTCATTTAATCTAAGAATCGATCTATTACTTAATTTTAAGTTTGGAACCATGCGCATCTTCCACGATTTTGAACTGCTTTCTCTCTGCAAATTTATTATATTACTTAACGTCCAAGTTCTTAGTCCCCCTATCTCTCAACGCTAGCTACAAACCCTCAGTTTATCTCGCTGCAAGCTCTCATTCTCTCAACGAAGATACCTCTTACGCAATGGCCGGCATCGGAAACAATTAATACGATTATCGAACTAACATGGCTCCCAATCATGCCCGATATCAAGTTGGGACCACTATACACATCATAAAATCTCAGGAGAGAAGTCACGTATTTAACTTCATAGATCTTAAATGTGCTGATGGATCCTTCATCATATTTAAGAATCCAATTTTTACAAATCTAAAAGGTCTAATTATCAATGGTCAGGTAATTGAATATCCCACAACTTACGCTCGAAATGGACGGAGATGATCAATCAATTAGGGATCATCTAGCTGAAAATATTCAATGGATCAAGTTTCAAGCTCTCCCCATGAAAATTGACAAGATCCTATCCAATCTACAACATAGGCTCCAAAACTACCCAAGACGCTGCGAGATCTCTTTAATTCAAATCACAGTCTTCCCCCAAACATATCAGGTTAATTTTAATATGTTTTGGACAAAGATGGGGCGCCATGATACCGAATTTGACTGGAATGGCAATCCCATGAATATTAAAAACATGGCTGCTGGACGCTAAGGGAGCGGAGCTAGGATCTTTGTTCGAACAAATGATTCAATTTGTTGAGGTAGACCTCCACCTTCCCTACTACTGATTTAGCTTATTTGTTTTCATGACATTATAATATTTGTTTCTTATAACAAAATTTTTATAATAGTATTGTTTATTTGTTTATATTAGGCACTATATATGCTGAGAATTGTTGTTCTGTAACATTTTCCAATTTCTAGCCATTCTATTATTCGCATGCAATTTCAATGCGTTCAACTTTCTATGGCAGACGAAAGGGTCCAAAACGAAATTCACCTTATTAATAGTGAAATTGACACATTTATAATTACAACATATATTTCGATAAGTATAATTGACATTTACGCATGTGTAATTAACATACATGTCAATAATTATCGACATATATATGTTGAAAATGTCTGAATTTCACTATTATTAAGGTGAATTTCGCTTTGAGCCCTTTATACGTTATAAGCTATTTTCATGGGGCGTCTGGCCGGTGAATCTGGACTTAGCTAATATCTTTTACGTATAGCTACGGTAGCCTACATGTTTGACCAATTGAGATTGTAAATTAGTTTTTAATGGTTGATATAAGTGTCATATTGGAGCTGTGGATACTTCTGAATTACGATTAAAATGAGTGTGACCAATATAAAGACAATAATTAGTTTAAAATATCAAATTAAATAACTTATTAATATCGAATTTGAACGAATTATTCCTATATATCTTCTATATTAGTAAAACAAACTTTTATTAGGTATTATTAAATTGAGAAAAATTCGAAATAAAAAGTTTGTAATACCAAAATGTTTTTATTGTTACATGTTACCCAAATTTTGTACCTAGTCTGTAAATATAATAAGGTTTAATTATCAATTATGCAGTGTAATGACGTATAAGTTTGTGATTTTCTAGCTGTATTTAAAAAAATGAAAATCTATTTTCCAGATACTGTCAATCGAATATCAGCCAAAATTCCAAACTGTTACGTCGAGCATGTGACAAGATGACGTGATATATTGATGGCAATAGTATACAGCTTGTTTCTAAAATGGATCACTATACCCGGTGTAAAATGGATGGTGGGACCCACGGGGGTCCGAAGGGGGCTGGTGGGGTTTAGGTGTGCCAGAATAAAATGTAGATGCTAGCCTAAAAACACTCTAATTGTGTTTATTTATTCACATATTATATTATAAACGATTGATTTTGTCAAAAAATTGTAGTGGGATTCAAGGGGGTTTTCCCCCATGTTTCCTTCAGGTGGGTTTTCCCTCAATAATCCCACTTCGAGTGGGTTTTACGTGGGAGTGCCCCTATCACAGAAAATGTAAAATGTTATTATAAATATATATCCATAACATAATAAATTATTTAAATCCTAAATATTAAAAAATATATTGATAAACCGTTATTAAAAATATTTTATTTATATATATTATCAGCTGCCCTGCAGTCACACAACTGATATATATTAGCATAATATTAATCGATTCCTTTTAATTTATATTGGGTCATAATAGGCCGACAAATAATACAATCATAACCCGATGAACGGTTTTCAGTTGAATCATCGCCTCATTATTATATATCTACATACTATCATTGTTAAATTATTATTGTCTAACATTATTGTAAACATATATTATCTTATATATATTTTACTGTTTGGTACTAGAAATACTTTTTTAAACATTTTTCTTTTGAATGTATAATGGAACATTATTTTTAAAAAGTTACTTTAAAATGATATCACTGGATCATGCAGTCTCTTTCTTATACTCTAATAAACGTTAATTTCTATTAAAAAGCTTTTTAATCCTGGAAGTTATGTAATTAGGGTTTTCAATTTACAGGTAATAATTAATTAATAAATATCTGTACTATATTACTATTAAAATTAAAGTAGTATAGTGTATTATTTTTTTTGTTTCGATGGGGGGCTGGCCCACCTCGGTCCCCCCTAAATTCCTGCGGACATTTCCCACGTGGTGTGGTCCCCGTGGGTCCCCCCATCCATTTTACACCGGATAGAGCCTGCATGACAAAAAATTTGATAAGTTACCATATTTTATGAAATTATTATTAATTGTAGCACTTTTATAATATTACAATAATTCATATAATACATATCAGTTTAAACAAATTCTGATATGGTAGTTGTCCTTCGTTTGGCAAAATGTTAATTAATTAAGTTAATTGACAATGTACATAGCATCTCTCCATTTCTGTTACGTGTTGGACTTTTAAAGTTTTAAAAAATCTGTGGGCATCGATTTTTTAAATCATGTATTTTTATTTACTTGTATACATCAAATTACCCTTTTATTATCAATCATATCTTTATACTGACGATATATTTGTTACTCTTTATAATATGTTTCTTTTATTTAGGGTTACTATATAGATATTTAATTTTAAAGATAAACACTATAAAAATAAACGTTATATTCAGTTTAAATGTGAGCACGTTGTAATATTTAGATTGTAACTTTTTTATTGTAATAGTGAATTAATTGACTTTGTAGTAGAATTTAAAAGTATTACTAATGAATGCTATTAGTAGTAATGGGTAGGAATAGTTAGTAGTTTTTATAATTTTTAATGAATAAAGTAGAATCGCGAAAAACATTTGGCAGTGGTGCGGAAGTATCTGACCTGAATACATGTATTTACTGGGAAGTAAACGTTTTATATTATAATATCTCATTCATAACTATAATTATGAACCACCGAAAATATATTTATATATACTATAATAAAGTGTTAAAAATACATTCAATTCATAAATAATTACTTTTCAAAAAGAATAAAATTTAAATAATTTTTATAAAACAGTAAAATAATATATTACACTTTATACAAAGCAAGAATTTTTATATATCGTATTATTGAATGTTTTAATAGAATACATTTAATAATGTTACAATCTGTTTTCTATTGTTATAAGGAATTGATATGCATGATTTACATTTCTTCAAAGTCTTCATCAACGCAAACTACTCCACGCAATTTTATCATTTCTCTCAGAAGCATGATTTCACGAGTAGAGGTGATGCGCATGAGTTTATTAACCGCTCCAGTAATAAGAGTAGCATGTGCCGCTCTCTGTGCGCAACGATCGGTGGCCAACTGTGGATAATGACAGGCAGACGAACGCTTCGTACTATAGTTGCTGGGTGGAAGTATGGTCACAGTCGACAAACTTGGATTTTCTTTGGAACATGCTAACCCGACAGAACCTTTACGACCAGCATTAGCACCGACGCTCTTTGCACGTTGGTTATTGTATTGTGGTCGTTTTTGACTGGTGAGAGACTGCTTTGCGTTACTGCTGACGGGACAAGAACATTTTTCAGCTGCAGTTACAATGGAAACTGGCTTCTGAAAACTTGAAATCGGCTTCACTTTCTTTTTAGAAATACTCGAATTATCACTATCATCTTCGCTGTCATCTTCATCACTTGACTGCACGTTTGGTGTTGGTGCTTTCTCTTCGGTAGCGAGTTGTGGCTTAACCTGGACGGTGTTTTGTAAACGACCTCTTGCAGTTTTCGAGCCATTTCTGTTTTTGCGAGCACTTTCGCGGGCCTCGAGACTTTCCCTAGCACGAGAAAGAACGTATGACACACGATGCGGGTCCCCTTTGGTCCTGGGAGGAATGGGGTTATTACGTGTGAGGTACGAACAGTGCGGCTTTGGTGTAAGATCAGCAGTACACGGTGGAATACGATGAGCGGTACCTAAAACTACCGTTTTAATGGGCCGGTGCTTATAATCCCGTTGAGTTTTGACAAATTCATTGTATTGGTATTTAATGTCACTTGTTCTGTGTAAAATTGAGGACACAGAGTTAGCTTCTTCCTTATTAATTTTTCGGCGTATTTGCGTCAAAGTAGTCTCAAAGTGTGAATTTCGAATAAATAAAGTTCGATCTTGCAGGTTGAGATTGCTCCTTTTCGAATCGTTAAGTGAACCCATATCTTCAGAAATGTCATTGGTCCTGACCTTCTCACTATGAGTAATTTCGAATTGGTTCACTGAAAATACAGATATAGAAAGCATATTTGTTAACTCCAATGGCAGAAGAAATAAACTAGGCCATATAACATAACCTCCACTCCATATAAAGCGGCAAGAAAATAGTTCTATTACGGATATTTATTTAATATAATGTAGCGTATATATTAAAAATCGATACGCACAATACTTGTTATTTCTTATGCAACATGTATTCTGATACTTGAAACAATATTAATTTTCAAAAACATAAATTTTACTAATTAATACTTTAAATTTTAAAAGTAAAAATGTTTACAAAATTAAGGTTCAATTAAATGTAAGAACATCACATATAGATATAAAAATAGAACTATAGAGGCGAAATAAACAAGAAATCGCAAACAATTTTTGGTATTTTAATTAGAGAGCCAAAGCGCTGCAGCTAGGCATGATGTGTTGTTTTCGGTGTATATTCTACTATTATAATGTTACTCTAGTGTCTCGTCGAGGATCAGGTGAATAACAGGACGATCCACTACGCTTTCAATGTTAATCTATCCAAGAGGCCGATTATTTTTCCATTTTCCATTTATCGATTTAGACAATATAAAAACACTCATTGGGAACTTTTTAGCCTTCGTATAGATTAATTGTACACTTTCAAAGAATTATAAATATTTGTAATTATTAATTTAGTAATCTTTGAAAATTTTATTATGTGTAATTAATAATGTTGAGAATTCAACAATATGTACATTTAAATATGTATTTGCCTACAAGATGTATGTACATATATTATATGAATTTTTTATATTAATTTATTGTAGAAAATAAAACGGTCTTATGGCTACACTGAAAGCGTATTGAGTGTCCTGATATTCACGTTATAGTCCTCGCATATACGTATATATGTAACCAAAAATTAAATATGTACCTACATACCTATATATACTATAAAGTAATTAAAACATTAACTGTTCACGGCAATTAATCCTAATTTAATTTAAAATAAATAATTTATTTTGTATATTATTTATTAGTTAGTTTATATATAAATAATTAAATAAATCATTTATTGTATATGTATTTATATAATTTTAGATTTAATAAGTAATTAATTTTAATTAATGTTCATGTAAGTTACTCTAATAAAATGACAAACATTAAAGACTTTTAAGTGCATGGGCATTAATTGTAATTTAATAGTGATAACATTCACTGATTACAACCTTTGAGTAAATTAAACTGAATAAAAATTTAGAATATATATAACAAACATGTTAAATTACCTTTATTGTGTTGTTGGTTTATCAAATTTTGTACAGCTGGGCTGACTTTCTTCTCTGTAATTGAAGTAAAAAATCATAAATTAATAGTTAAAATTTATTATTCGAATAGAATTTTACAAAATTATCGAAAGTTTGTGTATATGAAAAAAACAGATAAAATTTAACGATAGAAACAAATGAAATGAAAGAAACAAACTTACTTTTTTCTATCACTAGAAATATTTCATTTATTTCCATAATAAAAGAGAGAATTATCCTAATAGCAGATTACAAATGAGACTCTAATAATTTATCCTAGAGACAAATTCAATTAGTCAAAGTAATTATTTATTTATATTGAGCATTGTCATGAAAGAAATAATTTCTGGACAAAAATTTAACTCTTTCGTTGTGCGTGTGCAAGGAGACGGTTTATAAGTAACTATAGCTGACAGATAGCCATTAGTAACAGAACAATAGTGATTATTATTAGATTAGAATCCTATTTTAGAAATGATTTAATGAATAAACATAAATAAGATACGAGAGAATAAAACATTAACATGGCTTTACCTTTATCGGGCAGTAAATGTCCCCTAGAAGACGACATCCCAGAAAAAGATTCGCCATTCGCCATGATTATCTTCAATAATGAATCAAGCAACTAATTGTACTACTTAATCAAAACAAGCCGTGTTTCCAAGTGAGCTACCAAGCGTTCAGAAGGTCTGAAGTCAACTGTATTCTATAAACAAAAGTAGTTTACTCTCCAATGAAGATACTTCTTAGCTATTCAACCATATCCAATAGATTAAAGCAACGCAGCGTGTTAAAATAAAATCTAGAGTGTGTCTTGAGCTAACCTCACACCACAGATAACAACTGCGAAACTATTTCATCTCCACTACTATTTTATAATATAAAGAAATAATTGTTCCACTTTGAATAGATTTGAACATCTGCGTTAAACACCCTCTCAGAAACTAAGATATGTTTATATGATATGATAGCTGCCAGTATACCAATCAAATTAATCATCTCTGATCTGTATTTATTTGACAAACAAGTCTACTAGGCTAGAGTACATTTTTGATTTTTACCCCGATAGGGTCAAAGCAAAAATGATGAATTTACATATGTTAATTGTCTGTAATCTGCTAACAAGAAATATGGAATGAAATAGCAAGACATTTCCCTTGATTGGACATCGTAGTACACCAAACTGTAACGCAGGCTTTATGAAGTAAAAAATTCTCAAGAATTGCATGGCCTGGGGGATTTCGTGGCCTTATAGTGAAGAATTTTTATAGTGATCGACTCAGTTATTTACGTGAAAAACGGCTTCATCTGAAAACTATTTTAGCAGCATAATCTGCACCTTGTTGTAAAATAAATTCGCAGAATTGTATTCGGCGATAAAGGTCATCTTCTAATAGTTCTTGGACTGTATGGGGGAGGTGATCGTTAAAGTTACAGGCCAATGAGATGCAGGCGAAAGGCAAATTTTGAACATTTGCTATCAACTTGAAAAAACGATATTCTTGTTGTTGATTAACTCATTTATCAAGCGTTGAAATATTATATTATACTTACATACGTTCATACTGCTTAAATATAGTTAGTTGTTTCGGATAGTTTTTTTGCACCACTCTGTATATATATATATATATATATATATATATGTGTGCATAAAATAAAAATTGACTAAAATTATCCTCCGAAACTACAGTAACAAATAACATCAAAGATACTTAAGTACGTTTCGACTAAATAAGTCTTTATCAGTGTAAAAAAACGATTGAAATCTAATATGAAAATTTCTAATTTGAAAATCTTAATTATAATATACCGTCGGTAAAAAGTTTTACCGGTTAATTTTACAGACTGTTTTCATTTTATTTTGTTGTATTTTACGTAGGTATACATTTTTATTGTCTCTCAGATACATACTCCAGTCAAATGGGCCCAAGAACATGGGAACTTGAAAAAATTGTGTAATTAAGCTAAAAATGTGCATGAAACATCAATACATGAACAGAAATATATATTAAAAAAAAGAATAAGATCCACTTTAAGAAAAAAATAAAAAACATATTAATCAAATTTCCTTATAATAATATGTACAAAACACTTAAAGATAATAATTATATGCAATATTATATTTTGAAAAATGAGAAAAAATGCAGATTCTCTAAAATTGAGTCAAAACTAAAGAAAGTGTTTATATTCTTTAAAGGATATATTAGTGGATTTTTATAGTATTCCTGCCCATGTACGGTTGCATGTAAATTTTCAGCTTTACACTATTTTTTATAGATCAACACCAAATTTGACAACATAACACTTTGCCATATTAGATACCTAACTCGTGTGTATTGGCTTTTAAATTATATGTAGAATGACATGCTAATGAATTAAGAATTAAATAATATTTATAAAATTCCTGTTCAAAGAGGTAATTTTTAATTTTTACACAGTATTTATCTGTCTTTTCTATTGAGTAATTTCTAGTTTTCTGTATGACGGAGATATGCTGGTATATTTTATATTACATTATGAATTTAATAAAATTTATTGACACTGGCCATAAATAGGATTTTTATAGACAGGTTTAAAACGAGTTTATACCAGACTTTCTTCCAATTATTAGTAAAATTTTATACCATTAAGTAGCTCACTTTCCTTCATTTTTACAACTGTTCTTGGTTTATGTGCACACATTGCATTCTATAATACACCCAAGGCATGAAACGGAAAAGCCAAATCTAAATGTATTAGTGTAGTTACTTTTGGCCCTTTCTGTACATCATGTGTATCAAGTCTGGTTAGGTGTAGTACAAGTGTATCAATTAGGTGTAGGCCTACAAACTAAAATGTACAATGAATTTAGATAAATCTTTTATAAAGTAAATATTGATTTTAATTAATCAACAGTTTTTTTGTAATTTATTTAAAAAGGGAAGACTACAAATATAATTCATTTAGTAATTTTACTTTCCATTATATGTTTTCTATTGATTGATGTCAGAATTATTACCTACATAATAAAATATTTTTTCTCATTTTCTAAATATGAATATTATTCAATTAGATTATGGTAAATTGAACAGGTCTAGATTAACTGATACAACTTGCAGACAAAAATATCCAACCACCTATGGCACCCTTACAGTTTAGTTGGATACATCTTAAGAAAAGGTTCCAAAAGGGACAATGATCAAGGACCACAAAGTTAAGCAAAGTTTTAATATTTCATAAAATTAATGTTTTAATATAAAGTATATGAAACAATAGTATATTCAATTGGTGTATTAAGATTATTTTTTTCAACATTGGTTGGTTGATAAGATTATCAAGTATGTTATAACCATAAAATATAAAAACTAAAACATAATACCATCAAATTAGGGGCTGTCCATAAAATATGTGACGCCTGAGAGGGGGGTTCTGAAAATGTCACAGACTGTCATGGGGGGGGGGGGGGTACTTAGTTCAGCATCACATGACATTTAAAAAAAAACTATGTATTTTTACTATAGTTTGTATGCTTTAAATCAAGTCTGCCCCGGCAGGCAGCCATGCATGAAGTCACTGGGTTAGCATAATAGAATTTATATATTTCTAATTGGTTACCATTATCTGTATATGCTCTTGTAGCTTGATGTCTGTGCATAGTGGAGAATGCCTATATTGGGCATCACATATTTTACCTAGTTGTGTCTTAAATTGTTGTGTTTTGTTCCTATTGTTCCCATAAATATATCTTATATAAATATATCATATATACTTGCAATCGGTTCTCTGGCCCACATGTAGTTTAGCTCTAAATGTTCTCTCTTGTACAAGTTTTATTACTATCTGATTAATATATAAATTTAATTTCAGTACATAATATATGTTTCAAAGTGTTAGAGGACTATGTGCTGTGGTCTAGTATTAACTAAGGTACTTTATTTATGGATTAAATTTCATTTTCTCATAAATAATTAAAATTGTCATATTGCAAGTTTTATCAAAATATTGATATATATGTATTTATGGTAGGGGGGGGGGGGGGCTGACCAGCGTTACATATTTATTTAGGGGGGTATGCAAAATTGTCACAAAGCATTATGAGGGGGGGGTTTGAAAATGTAAAAAATAGCATCACATATTTTATGGACAGCCCCTTATATTCAATACTGGCACCCTTGATAAAAAATCGCCCAGCCAGTAATTCCAATCCAAAACTACCAGCTGACAATTAAATTTTGAGCAATCATTAAATATATTAAATTAGTATACAGTCCACTCCAACTAATCAGAATCTGGCCAATCCTAACTACTGACCAATCAGAACACAAATTAAATGCCCATTTTTTGCATATTGCTACAATTTTAGAAAAAATGGCTTATCATAACACTGGCTAATAAGAATTCAGGACATAATTTGTATAATGGTCCCTATTCTTACAATGTATTTTACATTTGCTAATCAAAACAACTCATCTATATATATATATAAATATTTTCCTACCTTTATTTTCAGGACTATAAATATACTCAAAGAGATTTTTTGTTATCTAAAGTAAAACTATCTAAACCATGGATGACATGTATAGGGGGAGAGTATCAAGCAGGATAGTAAATTGTGTCATTGTGTTGCATCACCTATTCAAATAACTGTTCACATTATATATTTAGAATGGACATCATCATGTGGGAGGGTAATTTTATAATCAAAGCAACCACTAAAGGGTTGCCTCATAATAGATGTATTAAGTTTAATTGCTAATAATTACAGTTAAATATGTTTTTAACTTATTTTAATTAAGAAAAAAAATTTAATTTTGTCCAATCATTATTTTAATTATAATTTTTTTAGTTTACTTTATTTTGAGGTAACAATTTATTTATTATACTGAATCCAAGTTATAAGGCAAATATTGCATTATTTCTGTGATCTAACATACATAATATTATCATACAATTTTGTTTGCATTTTCCCTTTTCCAATTACCTAGAGTAAAGTGTATTTAAGAATTTTAACAATTATATTGTTATAAATCACATCACTAGGAACAGTATTTAACTATTACAAATGGAAATTCATGCATGATATAATTTCATAATATATGTAATTCTTTATTTATGTTCTAAGAAAGAATATTTCTAATCATTTTACAACTATAGTCTACTCTGGTTAATTGGAACAGGTAAAATTTTTGTTGTGATTATATGGAGTTTTTATCAGACAAAATATAAGTATAAGTTGAACTTACAATTGTTAACCAAAATTAAATTTTATGACTGTTAATTAATAACCAAACAGTAATGTAATACAAAATCCATTTTTTCAGTCAACTTTTAACTTATTAATTATTGCAATTAATAAGGGATTAGATTGGTTTAACTAGACTTTTGTATTTAAACTTAATCAATCTATTATGAAACAAGCCTTTAGCAGTCTCATTAATTAAAAACTGACAATCCCTCATAATGGTGTCAACCCCCAATATAAAATGTGGACATGGTTAACATATAGTTGTAAATACAATGAGGTCCACAATGTTATCAGTTCCCATTATAAATTAGACAATTATTTGTTTGGGGGATGCAAACATGATGATGCAATTAGCTAGCCTGTTTAATAGTCTCACCCTATACATGTCAATAATTAGTATGGTTTAGAAAACAAAATTATGTCCTCAGATTTATTTATAATCCCAAAATGAAGGTAGGAATATAAATTATAATCTGTAGTTGAACTGTTCCAATTAGCCAATGAAAAATACATTGTAGGTATAGGGACCATTTTATAAATTTTGTTGGCAATTCACATTAGCTAGTGTTCTGATTAACTTTTTTTTCTAACATTCTAGCAATAAGCAAAACATTTAGGGATTCAAATTTTCTGATTAGGCAGTAGTTCTAATTAGCAGGATTCTGATTAGCCAGAGTAGACTTTATTAAAAAATACAGGATATATTTTAATACAGTTCTTATCTAATAGATATAATATCAGAATTCAATAAACCTATAAAAAATAAGTCTATTTAGATCATTAAAATAAATTTGATTAATCAATAAACCAACAAATACTAATATATATTAAATTTGAAAATTACAAATATATAATATAATGAAGCATATTACATAAACATAATTTTGTTTTTAATAAATATAGAAAATTACAAGTATATATAAATGTTAAAAATACATAAACAATTTTATCTTTTATACTTATTAGTATAGTAATGTAAACATTTGATTTAGTATACTTTATCAAAAATATACTAATATTTTAATAAAAATTTTCAGATAGATAAAATAGTTATAACTATAATATGAATAAATATATTATTGATTTTAGAGCAAAACAGAAGGAAGTGTCAATTTTTAAAAATCAGATTAAATTATGAAGTTATATTTAATTAAGTCTCTAAGGAGTAATCAAAATGAACAGGAATAGCAGATGAAAGACTTTTATTTATGATTGAACTTTCATTTTATTAATGTCTGACATTGTTTTATTCAACACTGATTGTACATTAACTGCATTACAATTTTTTTGAATGACTGTTGGTTTTTTATTGTGAACAATAATTTTTTTATTTTCCTGATAACCATTAGTTTCACATTTTGACTTAGATTGCACAATTGATGACTTTTGGGCTTGATCTGCACCAGTTCCAATTGATTCCAGTAGTGCTTCCACTCTTGCTTTTGACTTCTTTCGAAATTGTTTTCTTTGTTTAAAGTTAGTTTTTGAAGAATTCGATGATTTTTGAGAAATATTTTTTTTTTGTTTACCCATAATCAGCAGCATATAACATATAAAATGAAATATTTAATTAAATACAATATTGTTTGAATTGTTAAAGTAGTTATTTACTTTAAGGGATAAAAATGATAGATAAAAAATTATATACGTCTCGAATATATATTTAAAAATATATGTAATAAAAATAATTTTAAAAAATATGTTAGTGTTACCCATTTGTAAAAAATCACGAATAATAAATTACAGTATCATTATAAGTAATATTATTTAGTTATCCTCTCAATACAAATTTTATATAGTCGCGTTTAAAAATAATTAAAATTACTGCTATAATAAAATTATAAGCTTATAATATTTAAAACAACATATAGAAAAAGATTTCTTTAATATATTTCTTTAATTTATATTCTGGATAAACCAAATTTAACACATTTTTAATTTAATAAAAAATGGTGCAATAATCATTAGATTATCAACGGTAATAATAAAATAAATAATGATGCAAATCTATTCCACATTAAGGGTTAATATAAAATAAAAATGTAAATAAATTTTTAAAAAAAGGGTATAGAAAATATACCATTCACCTATTATATAGCATTTAAATAATATAAAGAAATATATTTACCAATAATAAAAAGAAAATATTTTAGATATATCGTTTTTATTGTTATATAATATATAATAATAATATAAGCTATTTCAAATATATTATATACATATACGTCCATGAAATTTGTATTTAAATAGAACTTTGTAATTTTAAAATAAATTTTAGATATTTAATTACACTATTTATTAAATAATGTTGTCATGGTAACATTTGTTTAACCACATCAATATTTATTTACGGTTTGTAATATAAGGTTTGATCGAATTCAATTTCTTTTAAATAAATTAATAACACTTTGACAATATTTACTCTTTTTTTAAATATTAAATGGCTGATGATACAGAATCAAATTCTGACGATGTAAAGCGAATGCTTTTATATCCGCTTTTGGTTGTAAGTTAAAAAAAATGTTATTAAGTCAATATAAACTCATGCTATGCTAGGTTTACATATAGTAAAAAAAAGTTAGACTATACACTTTATAAAATATACAAGGCTTGAAATGAATATATATAAATAATATAATTAATAATAATAAAAATAATGTTGTGGTCATGTCTTCCTATTTAATCAAAACTTTTTTTTCTATTGCCATCATTGCAAAGATATTGCCAGAGCCTAATTTATTTTTACATAAATAGGAATTGTCTAAAATCTGTGTGCATGACTGACTATATTTAATCATTTTTTCTCTGATAATAATTGCCAAGATTTTGTGCCTGCAGAGCTCAATTTTATATATAATTAAATAGGAATTGTCTAAAATCTTGAGTAGGCCATTTTCATAGTAAAAAGACATGTTTTTAATAAATAATTTAATATATTCCACATTTTTAATGCATTTTTAATACAAAATATGGTATAATAAAATAATTATTATAATTATTATATGTTTGCTTTTATTCAGCATTATTTTTATCAGCATATTTGAATAATTTTTCAAATATAATTTTACATTATTGATTAAATTATATCTATATTTATATAATATTTATAAGATTAAAATAAAAATTTATTTAAGTTATTATAATGTGTATTATAATATAAACATTTTATAAATATTTAAAGTTCTTTTATTTTAATAATCTATATTTTGTGCTGCATATATACTATTAAGATTAAATAATTCTATCAAATATGTTTTCTAGCTTTCTATTAAACAATTCTATTAAATCTATTAGAATAAGCATATTTCTATGTTAAAATTTTGTAGGTCCACTTTTCATTCATAATTTTTTTAATCAAGGGGCATCCATATAGTGTGCATGCATAAAGGAGAGTGGTGGATATAAGGCAATATACATGCACATGCATGCAGTAGGAGTGGGATGTAAACAAAAAGTCTTTTCAGTATATTATTAGTAAATAATGCATTTGTTTAAATATTCTATTCTATTTTAATTTATATATATATTGCAAATAAATATAATTAAAAATGTCAATATAATATAGCTCTTAATAGCAGGTAACTTTAATTATTCCAATCTTATTTATTCAAAAATAATACATATTCATTAATTTTAAAATATTTTATTATCTTTAATATATCTACCATCATTAAATCATATATACTAGCATAAAAAACAACTTCAGTAAGAATGCATCCATACTATGCTTTTTTACATGCATTTTTTCAAAATTTAGATTTCATTTCTTCATAACAAGATGTTTTTTAATTGACAGAAAGTTAAAATTGTCTGACAGAATATTACATGTGTCCAAAATTAATTACATTTGATGAATTCCCAGTTTAAAAAACTATAGAAATAATCAAAAATAAAATTGTCCTTTTAATTAGTATGTCAATTTCAATTTAACTAGTTAATATAAAATGTAATAAATAAAATTATTGTATTATAAGAATAAATATTTTATTATCAATAGAATACATATAAATCATTTTACCATATTTAAGTATATCTTTAGAAAACTAAAATTTACATTAATCTTATGTAAAAGTTCCCTTCCAATAATAATTTTCAAAATTAAGTTTTAACTTGGTATGCCAACTAACCAACAAAAATTATGTTTGAATAAAATTGTAAACTATTAATCTAAATTGCAATCTATTAAGTGTGTCATATAATTGTTGATAATCATTTTTATATTTTATGTTTAAATATACAAAGGATGACCCACCCCAGCCTAGAAGCTAAACAGATATATTTTTAAAAATCTATGCAACAAACTATTACTTAGACTAAGCAAATAAAAAAAAAGTTATGTATTTAAATTATAAATTTTTGTATGAACCTGTAATTTTAAAAGGATTATTTAATGTTCATTTATGAATGCTATCAAATATTAATTTTATTTTTAACATTACACATGCATAACATTAAAGTATTTAATAATTTGATTACATCAATTGCTGACTTTATTATAAAGTTAATAAAACTAAAAAAGCATTTTGATTGTTTTTGATTAAAATATATTTGTATTCTATTTGTGATTGCATTATTTACAGCTGATAACATCAATACCATCAGAAATCCTCTGGATTTCTGAACCCCTCTGACATTTATTCAACTGTATCAGTATGTTCCTAAGAAATGGAAAATTGAAAATGTAGTTCTTATCACAAAAACTCAGTAATAAATAATATTGACAGTATAAAAATATAATTATTCAAAACATTGATTACTTCAAATCTAGTTAAAACCTGGTTCACCAACTACTTGTGCCTTAATGCACTCCTGTGACAACAAAATTAGAATGCTTGAAGTCAACGACTTCCTTGAGGTTTTGCATTTCTCTCTATGGATTATACAAAAGCTTTTGATATGATCTCTCATAAACTGTTAAATGCAGAAACTTGTTTCTTATAACTTTCCAAATCACTTTATCTATTGGATCCTCTCTAGATCCTAAATCTAAAAAACAGGAAGTAGTATTGCATGATCGGAAACACTCTTAGTGATGTATCAGCCATAATGAGTAGAGTGATCCTCAAAACTCAAGCTTGGGACCTTATCTTTTCATCGTTTGCACCGCATATCTTATCTAGAATGACAATGACATGACATTTTTAGTCGACAAGAGTCTCCTTGAAACGATCTCCCAAGATCTGTATCATTAAAAATGCTTTTGTTAACATTCGTCTTAATGTTTGTTGAACTCAATATCCAAGATTATCTTCTCTCTCTAATCGCCGCATGTACGCCAAATTTAGCCGTACTCCACAAAAGCTTTTATTTACTATTTTTGTACCTCATTATACCATGTAACATAATTTTGGATTCCCATTCTAAATCAATAAACGTATATTTCATTATTTTCATAATATTTAAATTTTTGTTTCTACAATTATAGAATAGTGACATGCCTGATGAAGTCCGAGCTGAGACACAAGAGCTGTGTGTGTCAGCTTGTGAGAAATATCCAACTAACAATGAAGTACGTTAAATAAAATTGTTGTTTTATATTTATTTATTTATTTATTTATTTACATATGGTTTATTTATAAACCATTATTATGATATTGTTATTGTTCATATATTATACTTTCAATCTTTAAAAGCTCAACATTAATTTTTACATGGGGATTTGTTTTATGTATTTTATTTGTATCACATTAGTTAATATAGAAATAATCTATATTTAAAAGTTTTGGAATACTTAGCTGTAATTTATTAAATTCACACATTTTCCAAAACTTTCTATTTAGAATTGGAAATAGATCTATTGGACAAATAAATGAAATTATAACATACGTATTTAAATTCTTTGGAAATATTATTTAGTGTACTTAATATATAAAAAATTTAAATAGGGAGATTTGACAAATCTGCACCCTTTAATATAATGTAGTATATTTTATATTCGTTATCGGCTATTCTTTTCAGTTAGCCGCCCGTATGATTAAAGACCGACTGGATAAGAAGTTTGGAGATCCCTGGCATGTCCTAGTTGGTGAAGGATTTGGTTTCGAAATTTGTTACGATACACAAAGCCTCCTGTACATGTATTTCGGTGGTAACGTTGCTGTATTATTGTGGAAGTGTGCTTAAGATATTGAAGTATTTTTTTACTGATAACTGTCATCAGCAGTATAATTCCTCTTATATATTATTCGTTTTCATAATTTTACACGTTGTTTTTTGCATTTTATGTTTTATTTTCACGTACAATTTTTTAATTATACAATTTATTTATTATCCTTCTTTGTATTGGTTTATATATTAATAATATTATCACTTTCAATTCACGGTTCTGTTGGCATTTATGACTATAATCTTTAATTTCTTATTCTACTTATACGTATTTATACTAAAAGCTATTGTGGACTTGCTAAAATGACGGCGACATTGTGCAAAACTTTTTATTCAGTTTAATTCCCTTGACAATATTTAAATATTGTTGAGTATTATACTCTTGTTAAATTTTTCACATAGAATGTTTGATCAATATTTATTTATATAACAAGTTAAATAAATAATATCTAATTCTGTATTACACCTATACATACATCTTTTGTTTTCTCAAAAATAAAATTTTGAACATATATTAATATCTAAAAATTCAATTTTAGTTACTTATAGTGAATGTGAGTTTATTTTGAAGATAGTAAGTAAATATTTAGAAACTGCCAAGAGACAACAAATACATTTGAAAATTTGGAAATGTAAAGAATAACCATTTATTGTTTAAATATTTTCTGAATAGTGCAAAACAAAATATTCATTATTTTTCCTTGATAAATATTATATTTTTCAAATAATATATCAAAATAAAGTGTATATGCAATTAAGCAGTGTCTTCAAAAATTTTTATACATTTATATTTCCTCAATTAAAATGAGAGGCATCTATTATAATATTATATTAAACGTCGATTAAAATATTGCTTGATAAATTCATAGAAATTGGAGATAATGGACAATTTATATTCAATTTAATGCATAATTCGTCTTGAGATAATAATATTTATTTGAGTTCAATTGTTATTAGTTCAGTGTTATAAATCTAAATATCAAAATCTGAAAGCGCCCACTTAATATTAAGCTGCTAAAAGTGCACACTTAATGAGTCATTAAAATCAAAATTCTTACTAATGTTCGTTCGCTGAGCTAGCGCGAACTCAATTGTTGTACTCATTTTTCATATACAATAACCCTACATTGTAATGATATTTCACTATTAGATAGATAATTGTTGGATTACCGGATATTTATTATAAATTTTGACTTCAGAACATGAACAGTATTTTGATAAATAATTTTTTTGATATATTGCATAAAATTAGTAAAATCCGTCCAATTATTAATAAAACTAGAATATTTACATCGATGTTAAGGAATTAAGTTGCTAAAAATAAACCAATAACGGAAAATCGATTCAAAATTTCAAGTACAGTTTGCTTCGGCTAATCAATCAGAACACGTTCCGATTAGACGAAAATCAATTTTTAGTAGTATATAAGTTGATCTTACGATTGTTAACCGAAATTCAATTTTACGATTGTTAATTAATAGTAATTTAATAGAAAATCTACTTTTTCAGAACAAGTTATATATTAGCAGTAGCAGTTACATTATGAAATACGAATAATCTGGAACAGTGGATCAATTTTGAACGATAGTATGAACTAAACAAAAATATTCTTAGCAATCGAGCATTACCACGGAATTCAGAATTACTGAACAGAACTATAACCCCAAAAAGAATTTAGTAATAAAGTCCGGAACCCACTTATTCCGTAGATCCGCTTAAAAAGTATAATTTTTCGTACCAGTTTTGTTTTCATGTACATCTAAATAGTGCGTAGCGTTTACAACGTACAATGTAAACAACACTTATATTTACCCGTTTATTACAAACAAAATTAAATATCTACGCATTTTCTTTAATAAAATTCAACGTATTATGATAGTTATTTTGTGTTTCTTTTATAATAAAAGAAACAGTAAATTTGTACTACCTAAATCTTTCTAGATTTATGGAATCTAGATTTCTATGGAATACGCCTCAGTTCAAATTATAATTGTATAAATGTCCGCAATTTAACAAAAAAGTCATAATAATTGGCAATTGTATATGTGAAATAAACCAAGGAATGATCATGAAAAATTAACTTGTTCAGGGATTTCATTTCAAATAGACAAGTAGCGACAATACGGTATTAAATGTAGTAAAGTTAGGCGACATTGTGGTTAATTTGAGGGCAAATTCCACATGTTACCTAGCTTTATTACATCTTCTGCTATTGTAAAAACTAGGCATCAATGTGTGTAAAATATAGGCACGCAATGAAAAACTTTGCAGTGTAAGATTGTATAATTGTCTCACTTAAATTTAAGTACACATTTTCCGCCGTAAATAAAATAGTTATTTCATTATTTGTTAGTGTTGTGTAATTTGTTGTAATGATGTTTTAAATCAATTATTAAGATTCAATAAAATCATTGATTGCATACTTGATGACTAAATCTTTACATAATATCTTTAATTAAGTTATAGTACAATATACAATATACAATTAAACATTTTACAATACTCTGTCGATAAAACTTTTTTTACAATAACGATAATGTTTTCTACAGCTAAGTTTTGCGTTGCGTCGGCTTAAGTTCATCCATAATCGAACGCAAGTATATTTTCGGCTTCTTATTGACATCAAAACCTTCATGGCCTTTGCACCAATCATAGCCAGATGCGTAGGCGAATATCTGCCCTTTCACGTCAAATGCACAGTTGGTCAGAGGCTGATCAATCTGTTCTGAGCTTCTGAGCTTGGTACGTGCGTCCTTGTCCCAAAATGTGTAGCGACCATCGGAACCAACGGTTGACATGGTCCCGTGCGTCGGATGGAAGGCCATATCGTTCACCTAAACCACAGAGAAAAATCTTATTCAGTCATTGTCAATGAACCAAAATTAGATTTAAAGCATACCATACTAAATGTTATTGTAACTAATTAATTAATTTGAATTTCCAATTCGCCTTGTTTAATGAATAATTCTTCGAGGCAAAATAGGTCTCCCAAATGATAGAATTTGCAAACTAATTTGAATACATCAGAACAAGTGTTAATAACACTATGTTTGAGAAAAGTGTTACATTTATTATTTGGGTGAAATCTCCATGAGTGTTATAACCTATAAACGCTACGACTTATATCGATTACTCTAGCTTACTCATAAAAACTGGACATATTTTACATCCACAAAGTTCTACAAAAAACACATTACTGTCACATTAAATCGATTTTATTGATCATTAATTTGCGCTTAATAGAATTACTATTAGAAGATGTTCAGGTCAAATTAAATGACTAATAAATAGTCATTCACACAGCAGGAATAACACTTCCACTTTCATAGAGAAAGGGTGGTAGGTGAAAAATATGAGAAATCGAGAAGTTTGTTGATGAAATGTGTCCCCAACAGGCGATAAAATACGTCACAACTAAATCTGTAGCCAAGAGGTAGTCACTCCACATACCCATACGACCAGAATGGAGGGATAAATCAGCGTGTCTGGCCAACTCATAATGGCAAAGAATCACAGGGTGAAAATGTCATCAATAGAGTGGATACATCAAATGTCAAAATAGTTTCACATCTTCGTCATCAACTAGTAACAAATGTGCAGAAATGTCCCCCAATATCTCCCAGTTTAATCTATAATTGAGGGTTTATAAGCCCAAACCAAAAGGAACGTTATAAATAGCCTTAAAATAAACAAAAAACATCTTCCATCACAAATTTAGCCCATATTATACTAATATAACAAGAAATATTACATGATAAAAAGATAATTAAATATAGAAAATATATAAAACATTATTCTTCGACTTTCTCTAGATAGAGCCATTCAAGAAATTGACTATATCTTCGGGATATTTGTCGAGATATATCATCAATAAATGAGCGTTATTTGTATCGGCGACTCACGGCATAGATGTCCTGATATCCGGCGGTTGTTCCATTCGATCGATGACACTTGAAGGTGAAATTGTCCTTGGGATTGGTGGCGTTGAGGTACTGAATGCCTACTCGGCCCTCGATACTACCCAGAGCAAACCCGGCGGGATCCGTCTTCGCCTTGTCAAGGAACACCGTCACACACCGACTCTGAAATAGGAGACGGGGAAAATAATTACGATACAGATGTTGTTGTCGCAACTGATAAAATATAATCGTTATCGAGGAGTTAACGCCATTTTGAAATCACAAATTAGGGAAAATTATTTAAATGTCATGTTATCAAAATTATTATTTTTACGACAAAGCAGGAAATATTAAAATACCTTCAACGTCTGAAATAATATTTAGTTTTTCTGGAGAACTAATCACTTGACACACATTTCAAAAGGACTGCCTGATAAAGCTGGCTTACACACTCAGCTCTGATTAATCTTCTACCCAACCCACGGTGCAAATGTTACCTGACGAAAATCTAACTTCAAACCACAATTTGAGATAAAGTCCGCTAGGCTGATGGATACGAGCCCGACGTTGCGCATGAAAGTCGATATATGGACAGGTAGGTAACTCTTGATAGATAACATATAAACAGATCCGTCTGGTTCGGAGTTTAGCATGAAAACCAACCCGATATTGACTAGAGATATGAGTCAGATTTGACATCGAAATGTTCAATTAATAGTATGTTCCATAAGGAGCATTGATGTGAACTCTTATTGATTTTTGATACAGATTTTTGTAAACAATATAATTTATAATAATACGAATTCAGAGCATACTTGGAACTTGAGTGGAGACTCCATCCTCTTGTGTTCAGTGGGAAAAGGATCAAGATTGTAGATTAGGACTCCGCGACCTGCGGTGGCCACAACCGCCAGAGGGTAGTGAACACTGGCCGAGTACACACGCTCCGGCAAGGTTATGGCCAGAATTGGCTGGGCTTGCCGAGTATCCCAGAATCTGTGATTGCAACAATCTTAATTAACAATCAATGCTGTACGGATAGGTCTTCAAACGAATCATTAAATTAAAAGAATATTGTATAAACCTTATTATTGCACACATTGCAGCAAACTCACTTGAGTGTTTTATCCCAACTCCCGGTCATAACACAGGTGTAGCCAGGGGAGTGAATGTAGTTGATGGTTTTGATGGGAGCGTCGTGTTGCGCTATCTGTGTCATTCGATTCGTCGCCAGGTCCAGCATTTGGCCAGTCTTGTCGACACTACAGGTGAACACTTTACTGCCGTCCTGTAAAGAGACGAGTATTATTTTATAACTTTAGAGCTTCAAAAATGGAATCATGAACATGACAAATGGATAACATCATATGAATTGATGATACCTATATTTGATAATGCAGGCAGAAAAAAATCTTCTGTTAACATGAAAGAATTTTCATATATACTTCAACAAAAACTGACATCTGTTTCAACACTTCTAAATATGTGTATTTATAGTTCTAGAAGATATGTAAAACGCTTTATAATCAAAGTTAGGAGTTCAACTAAGCACTATAAATGCTTTAAAAGGTTGTGTTGTATCAATTTAAAATAGTCATTGACCTTTTTCGGGACAGATTATGGAATTAGATCTTCTTTATGAAGCTAACTGTCAGCAGCACTTCACATAGTCAGAGAATATTATTGATTTCTGCGACTACTAAATACCGGAAACATTACAATTGTTGTTTTATCTGGTCGACTATATAATTAAGTGAAAATATCCAGACAGAATGCAAGCAGTCTGTTTTGAACTTTTGAAGTAACAAACTTGGATAGTATATATTATTTATAACTGTACACCTTTTGCAAATGAGTCTAAATATGTTCTTTAACGAAGCTATTTACAAGACAGCAGATAACTCAATCATAAAAAAACTGGTAACATGGGAAGGTTAGTTAGTATAGGGTGAATGATTTTAGTATTTAATTTAGAAATGAATGTATTAATTATTAATCCAATTTAACAATAATTGCTAAGATCAAAATATAAAAAAGCATTTAAAAAATTTAAGCAGGGTAATGTCGTAGTCTTGTGAGAGAATAATACTATTAAAAAGAAAACATATTTTATAGATATCAACAGAAATTGTAAACCGTACTTTTGTTTACTTTCATGAACTAAGAACCGAATTTCACCGAGTTAGAATGTTAAACGTATCTGATTAATCCTGGGCAATATATGTTTAACCATTTGTACCCGGGTGGCAAGACTGTCTTGCCATGAGTAAATGTTCATATATACAGTATATATCTATCTGTCTGAGATTATAAGCACCGTCGACTCAATGAAGTGAACATATTGCGCAACTAAGCTTATACTGGGTTTTCTGCAGTAACTATCTGTAATGAAATACGAACGAAGAAAAGGAGAGTCCTATGCATGTATGAAATTGTTGACTAATTGTAGACTTATCAGAACCCCTCATATAGTAAACATATTATGTACTCCAAAATTATTATGTGACTAAAGTAGACTAAATGCGACGGAATGACAACAATGGAAGAGGAATGCATTTGAGCTGTACCGTTTGAACATTCGAGGTTGACTAAATTATTAAAAAATGAATGCTACAACAAATTGTACTGTTTACAATATCGAAAATAAAGATAAAACTAGACAATGTTTGGAATCCTTGACTTATAATATATTATTAGATGTAAATAAGACAACGTATATAACTTGTTAAGCATTTTTATGCCTAATCCGGAAATCAACTATTCCGGACTATTACTGTAGTTTCGGAATCCGGATTAGGCAGTATATATTTTTGTTGTGATTAATTTGTACGTTTTTGAAGAAACAATTTGAAACAAATGTTACGACACACTAATAAATTGAAGTCAAGTGAGAAATAATACCCGAACAATTTAATTATGTTTAAGTACGCAATCTAAAATAGATAATAAATATTCTTTTAGATTAAAAGCTCCATTTTGTTTTCAGAGAAATCAGCATAAATATCAATTTAAAAACGCAAACTCACATGTGCCCAGCAAGAATCCAGTACAGGGCCCTGGTGCGCCTGTTGAAGTTTAGGCACAGTTTGCCCGTTTGGCATTATCTCCCAGAGTCGCACATGATTGTCCCAGCTTGTGGCGAGAAGGAAGGTCTGAGTGAGACTCGCTGGAGAGAAGCGTAAGCTGGAGACAGCATCATCGGGAGAGGACCGTACCTCAATGTCCTCCTTGTTGAGATTAGGAGTGGCCGCTGGGGTGGTTTGTGCTGCGAACATTGTCTGTGGTGTGTTGAAATAGCTCATCGAATTTGTGATACGTGTGGACAGAATGGCTAAAAGTCAACACAGATTCTACGGTTTTTGTTCAACAATCATTATTTAATAAGCAATCAAAAACGAGTACAAATAATTAATGAGGAAGTTGTAAAATTGGACTTTAAAAGTTAATAAAACAAAAATATAAATGAAATCTCAACTAATTTGATAAACAAAGGCACCAAATAAGAACACAAAAATAATATAACAAAAAAGTTAAGATTAAAACCAACAAAAACCTTTATTTCTTGTAAAACACAATATATTTCACAAAGTATAATTTATTTCATGCAATATCATTTAAGTAGGAAGGCAGGAATGGCTGGGTAGAATCGTTAGTAATGCATTTTCGTATGGGATAAAGATAGACGACGTACTTTATTTTTAATGAAATATCGCACAGGTATAAATACAATACTTACACAATAAGATACAGTAAAAAACACAAAGCATGGAAATTAATAGAAGCTGATGCTGAGTCATTAATTTAGTGAGAATGTTTGAAATGAAAGGGTTTATTCTAAGCTTGTTACTGTTGTGTTCAAATAATACTTTACTCTAGATATATAGGTAGGAATACACTAGGCAATACTAGAGGACTACATGTTTAGCTTGCTATGCAATAATAGATGACCTAGATTAGATATCGATTGATAATTATTCAAACATAAATTTCCAATCTAGTTCATTCTATAATATCTATGGTTTTAAATAATAGTACTATAATAGTTATTATAGTACAATTAATGTTTTTTCACTTATATTTAAAATGAAAATTACATGCGTTTTGAAAGTGTGGCAATACTTCTAAATAAAATATTTATGAAATGTAAAAATAATTATTAAACTGACCTTAACTAGTTGCATAGACTTAATTCGAGAATATTAAGTTTGGCACTAGTGTAACAGCAGAATAGGCAAAGTAAGAGAATGACATTAATATACAATGAAATCAATATGATTCAAAAGGTATGTATGGTAACATAATTACATATTATGTATATTGTATGTGTTTGTAATATTTTTCGATGTTCAAAAAAATTGTATGAAAATAGAACTCAAATAAAAAGGTTTTATTATTTTTTAAATAAACTAAAATCGAAGATTATCTATTTACCAATAATAATCAACAATAAAAAAATAGTCTAAAATGCAAGAAGAAATAACATGTACAGATATTAAAATCCTGTAGTCTTCAATGAAGGCAGTAAGGTAGAGACTACAACTGCAGTAAAGTTTAAGGCTGGGTCTGGTGCGAATGTAATATTTAATGTGGTTAACTCATCACAAAGCTAGAGTTACAATGTAAACCTTAAATAAACATCTATAAAAGAAAACTAAACTTGTCGATAGATTATAAATTGGCAAACTCTGGCTAAGGAAATTTGTCTCTGAATTTTCAGCAGAATAGTTTTAAAAGTGAGCGCATGAGAAAATAAATAAATATTATGTTAATTGATGTTCAGCTGAAGTTTCTGGAAGAGAAATTTTAACGTAACACAATATAACTCTACTAATTGTTAGGTACTGTTTTTCAAGAGAAAGATGTATGGTATGGATTGTTATAGGCAATGTGTGTAATGATGTGTACATACAACAACAGGTCCTCACGTAGAATCTACTTCAAAATATGTGTATATAGAAGTGACATAGCTCATCACAGCATTCCAATCCGGCCTCTCCACAGTCACCATCTCAGAGATGCTCAGTGTCGTCCCGATGCCAACGGATTCGGCGGCCTCAAAGGCAATCTTCAAGTTGCGCCGTTTATCCAGGCTGGCACCAGCGGCCAATTGAGCATAAGGCACACACTGGGGCAAGTAGGTATGCAACAGGGCGCACATGGCCAAACCGTCGGTCCAGCTCGTACTGAAGTTGGTGATGTCAATACCCTTGTAGCCGTTGGTCTTGGTCTGGCACCACTTGAGTAGAGCGTTTCGCTTGGAGCCGCCCGTCTGTTTCACCAGCTCCGCGAGAGGGTCCTTCACGAGTGGGATGGGGGAGGTGGGCACAACGCTAACTACTGAAGCGGCACTGCGCCGTCCGCTACCCGTGGAGAGAAGGCTGGAGGTGACGCCGGGGGAGAGATTAGCGCTGGCGTCTTTGACATCGTCGGAGAGAGGTGCGGTGCGAAGCGGCGATGACTCGGGAGGCATTGGAGAGGTGGGGCTGGCGTTTGTGGCAGTGGAGGATCGTTTAAGACCGGGCCTGAACGAGTGGTCCAATCCTAGGCTGCTGCGTCTGTCGCGGGTGTTATTAGAGTAGTTATTAGTTGTAAATAGCGATTGCTTTTAGAAATTATTACTAAAGAAAGAAACGTTCAACATTATTGTATTTAATAATAAAAGCGAATAACTGAATTGTCATATTCCTAAATCGGACAATATGCGTAAAAGAATGTATGAAAAAGGATGTTGGACAAATTATGAAATATAAAAAAAGGTAAATACAATAAAACACAACAATTAAAATAGTAATTTTAAAGGTTAAACAATTCCTGTTATATGGGTGACATTAATGTTAAAAATACACTGTAAAAAGAAGGAATTCTAACGCATCAGAACAAATACAAATAATGCTGTGAAAATAAGTAACAGTTATTTGACATTTAAGTATCAGATGCGACAAATGTACTATAACAGTATTGACATGATATCAGTGCTGCAAATGATACCCATATTTACATATTTTATTAATTTATAGAAATCTCTTCGTACAGAAGTAAAGTATTAATAGATAGTTCAGTGTAATTAAATCAGATGTGATGAAGAACTCAAATAAGAAAATCACCTATTCTAATGTGCTGCCTGAACCTAGCTGCTTATAGCATTTCAATTAACATTCCTAATGTGTTATCTATAGCATTAATAGATGTATCATAGGTAGGTTAAGACGAAGAAAAATACTTTTGACGTACCACAAAATTCCAACGTAAAATTATTTATATTATAATATGGATCGATGTAGAGTTGGCACAGTAACCAACAAGCTCTTCATAAAGAATACACGAACAACTCGCTCAGTTCAAGTAAAGGAATTACTTCTGATGTAAGCTATTATATATCATCAGGAATAAATAATTAATTAGCTGTTAAAGTAGAATCCAACTGATTTATTAAATAATGGAACACATAAATGGATGACAACACTCGCTATTTACAACCAATGACTTACAAGCTGTATCTTGGATGCGTTTTTTATCAGGATCAATTGAAGGAAATATTGAAACTAACCTTAAAACATCTCATTCATAATAATTGTATAATATTATAATTCCATACATAACTCACTATAAAAATATTTGTTAGAATATTAATCACGTAAAAGATTGAAATACAATAAAGTGTATTGTTTTATAAATTGCACCGTAACCATTACACAAAATTAGAATATGCTACGTGTAGTAATAAATAAATAAATATTTACAACTAAACTATTTATAGTAATTGCAAAACTAATATTATATAATCATATTTTTAAATTATCGGTAATTAATTATTATTGATTCAAAATAAATTTTAAATCCTCCGCAATCAACAACAATTATTATTAATAAAGTAGGAACAAGTATAATAAAGGTTAGACAGCCAATTTTATCAACCAACCAATCAATTACAATAGAAACTGTGTTTAAGTAATCATTAGAGGATGAAAACAGGAGACAATGAAGTAATGGACGAGGAAGAGTGGAAGGAAATTAAAGGTGAAACAGTTTTATCATAGAACACCCCGGAACATTTTGAATATTTAAGAGGATTACATTTAACGGCATACGTTCAACGGTATAACGTTCAACGGCACAACGGATTACGTTCAACGGCATAAATATTTACCAATTGCATTTATAAAAGAATTTCATACGAGAACAAAAAGATATTTAAATTTTCGTAAATCATTCAGGGTGTTCTAAGCTCAAAAGATACACTTCAAATATAGCATATTTTCAGAAAACAAACTGACACCTAGTAGGTATAATTATAACAAAAGACAAGAAGGATACCCTTTAGCAGAAACTGCTGGTGGTTCTTCTTCTGGATCAGGTGGGATCAGGCTGAAATGTACAATATTGGTTCACTCGAGCTATACATACGGTACAATAGCAATGGATTAACTAAACAAAGCGAAGATGTTTGTCATAAAAGATAATGGATAGTATACATTTTGTTTATATCATATTATAACTTGGAAATAAATATTAAAATCTGTTTAGGGTGTAATTCTTTCTGATTATTCAAAATACAAGGTATATCTTATAGTTATTCATAGTTTTTATAAAAATTATTCAAAATAAATTTTTAAAAAGTGAAAAACTTCTATAATAAAAACAATATTTTAAGTATTTTTTAACTAAAAATATTATTACAAACACTTCAGAACCACAATCTCACCTGGAACTCTCCTCCTTGATTACCAGTTTTGTCTTGTTGGAACCACCCGTTTCGGTAAGCATTGGAGAGGTAGCCACCGCGCCACCAGTGGAACGTCCATCAGCAGGCGAGGTCGTCGCAATAGAACTAGCACGAACCAGGTGTGCCGCTGCCGGCGGGGAGGGTGTTTTATCCATCTGAATAAGACCTCTTGTCCTTTTTGAGACGATGGTATTGGGAGTGGTTACTACAGCAGGTGTAGGAGCCACTGCGGCCTTTGTCGAGGTTAAGGTAGGTAGAGTGCCTCCACTGGTTCGTCGATTTACAGCCGCGGAACTTACTGGGGATTGGAATGGATCTGGTTTCACCGAAGGAGGGTCTGAGGCGTCTACTAGTCCTGGGCTGTTGACTTTCTTGACCTAAATAAACATTCGAGATGACCGATACAAGTAGACGAAATGGGACGATAGCAACAAGGGCAGACTGATGTTTACCTGTTGTTCAATGTTCTGAATGATAGATTTAACAGTGGCACTAGCTACAGCATCACCAGCTAGGCGACCACTCGTCCGCATATTGACGAGTTCGCGGTCCACAGAGTGGATCATTCGATCTCGGAGTTCAGTGGTAGGAGAGTTCCCCACAGTGCGGGATATCTTCTGAAGTTGGTTGTTTAAAAGGGAAACTTCCTCTTGGAGTTTCTCCACCTGGAAAGCAGATTTATTCAAACCGGGCTAGATAATAATTATTATTCTCACATCAGACAATGTGAATCTAAAGTAGTTTTTAATATAGTTAATTAATAAAATAATAGAGCATAAACGGACAAATCTTACCCTTTCTTTTAAATGTTGAATCTCGGTAACTTTTGATTTCAACTCTTCAATAACCTCCATCTTAAATTCATCAGCGACACGTACGGCGATCAGCAAATCTTTTTGGTGATCATCCCATTCAGCGGAGTCTTTCTCCAATTTTTCTTTGGTAGTGTACAGATTAGTTAACAACTTCTTCTTCTCCAACGTCAAGTCTTCCAATTGCGCCTGAAGATCACGAAGCAACACAGATTCCTGTTCCCGCTGTTCCAGTCGCTTTCGCAGTTCAAAATTACTCTTACTCAGAATATCCCGCTCACTCTGTAATTCTTCAACCAAATAGGCGTTTTTGTCGTGACTCAACTTCAACTGGGATTCCATTGCTACTGCTCGATCGCGCTCTACTCGACTTTGACTGTATTCATCAGTGAGAGAATCGATACGTGAGGCCAGTTGATTCTTCTCTTCCCGAAGTCGACTTATCATCTGTTGTAAATCGGAGTCTTCTGTGGTCTTGGATGATTCTAATAGTCGGATACGTTCGCGCTCTTCTTCCAGTTGGGAGCGACACCGTTGTAGTTCCTGGAGATGCTCACTAGAAGATCTCTTGAGTTCATCGATCATAATAGTACTGCTCTCATTTTTTAGAAACAGTTCATTGTGTTTGCCCTCAAGATTGTCGTATTTTGCTTTTAAATCAGAGTAGCGCGTTCGGTCAATTTTGCAGTCTTCTCGGAGACTTTCAACGGTTAAATTAAGCTCTTGAGTCTGAAGACACAATGCAGCCTTCTCAACATCAACAGATTGTACAAGTTCAGAAAGTTTTTCTTCCCGTTCTGATCGCTCATTTGACTTATCCGAAATCAACAGAAACTTTAGCATTTCATTTTGCATACGACAGTGTTGCAAGTTTTCCGTCTGTTCACACAGTGACTCTAATAAGAGATTCCTTTCGCGGCCCAAGGCGGTTTTTTCCTCATTTAAGTCGTCAATATTTCGCTGGGAGTCTGTCAATTCAAGTAAGGTCGCTTCTAGTTCTTCCACAGTTGTAAAGTTCACTTCCTCCATTTCGTGAATTCGGTCTTGCAGATTGGCTACAGATATTCCACTGAGTGCGTCGCTTTTATTGCTTTTGATACTTTGACGGTCCCAATTAGAACTACCAATATTGTCGGATAATGAAGAAGGGTGATCTGGTGTGCTGGAGGACGAATGCTGTTCTTGATGGGACGAGCAGTCACCCCCGTTGTCGTTGTTAGCACCCTTCTTTCGTTTTGTCACGCGAGAAGTCAGTTTGTAAGTATCTGTTACATTCTCTGGCTCACAACCAAGGTCCGACAATTGCCGTCTCAAAAGTTGATTTTCTTCGCGCATTTCCAGGCAACATTGTTCCGAATTCTCCAAACTTTCCTTTAAATTTTTTACTTCAAATGACAATCGTTCACTGTCAATTTTCCGTGTTTCAGTAACTTGTATCAGCTCTGAAATACGTGCTTCGTAGTCTTTTTTCTCTTTTTCAATCCGCAACAATAATTCACTATTCGCTGAAATCCGCTGCCGTTCTGATTCTGT
Source organism: Vannuccia rotundouncinata (assembly GCA_034780395.1). Taxonomy (NCBI): domain Eukaryota; kingdom Metazoa; phylum Platyhelminthes; order Proseriata; family Coelogynoporidae; genus Vannuccia; species Vannuccia rotundouncinata. Next base: position 7,436 of record JAUZNC010038991.1, on the reverse strand, counting down.
CTTTCCAGTAGCCACGTTGTGTGTACTTCGAGTGCGAGTTTCTTTTGTAAGTGCTTCCGACGTTTTATTTTTAACTATATTGTGATAACTCGCCGCTTTTTTCAAACCAAGATTAGAGGCAGTGTCTTTGGAGCGTTTGGGAACCCCGATTGGTTTGGCAAATATGCCATCATCGCTTGACTTTGTACTACCAGCCGGGGAAGAGCTAGGCGTGCGCGGTTTCTTGACGACTGGGGATGTTCCCCGTGATGTCGACATTGGCGTTCTGGATGTATGCTGATTCGATGGAGATGTTGCCACAATTTCATCTCGCGATTTCTGTGTTTGGTTCCGCAATGGATGAATTCGTGGGGCAGGGGAAGGTGATTTTCGAATGGGGAGTACGACCTTTCTAGGCATTGGTGATGACGTAGCACTAGACATTGTGACCTACAAAAAGTTTGAATGTCAAAAGTTTACTGAATAAAAATATATTCAAACCGCAAACGTCATTTGAAACAAGAGGTGTCATTAATAATATCTCAAACTAGTAGAGATTTGCAACATGTACTTGAAAGTCTTTTCTATAGTTAAACAATATTTTGGTGCTGATTCAACTTATGTTACAATTTACAATATAGATACAGGGGTGGTTTTACCCCAAATTAATTAATTATTAGGGTAATATTTAGGTACATAAACAACAAAAATATCATGCATTTATATAAACTAAATTAACTCTATATTAAAAAAAATAAAACTCTGTAATCCTTTCCCAAAGTTGGTTTGAAATATAAAAATGTAATGTATAATTGGGTATCATAACGTTTGCCCCTTCCATCACTAATAACAAGAAATATTTCTTTCAGACAATCGGTGTTTGCAGGAAATAATAGCATACTGAACAAGGTAGGATTTCATATCATATTTGTATTAGAATTTATGTGAAGTTCCTGACAATTAATACTTGAATGCAATATTTATAGCCATATTAAATATAAACTTAAATCAAAAAATATATTATAACTTAACAATGAGGAATAATTAAAAAAAGAAAATTATAAGACAAAAGAAAAATAAATATATGATATTGAGAATAGAAATCAAATGGTTCAAAGATATATGATTCTGTTGGATAGAGTGCCAGAGTGGGAATATATAAATGATACCTAATTAATTAATTTATAAATTAATTATTTTTTTCCAACAAATAAATAAGTCAATGTTAATTAAGGAATAGAATTTATTTATTAATATAATTTCTTTATGACTTACACCATAAACCCAATCAGTTAGGAAATCAATTTCGTCTCAATCATCTCTGTTCCCGGTATATATTTCTTTCACTAAAACCAACCATAGAGTAGGGGCCTCACAATCTTTTCTGACTAATCATTCACTTCAAACCATAATCTAATAGAATATTTTCAAATTCGAAAATATTATCATTCTCGAAATTCTAATCAAAAACCATTACAACAATCCACAGATATTTTAGATGATTCTTTACTAAAACTCATCGATATCTATAACCACCTAAATTCGTAGATATCTTAACCTTCAATCCCACAATTCCAAGTTTTTAAAATTTTAATTACAAAAACATTCAGTATTAATCAGATAAATAATTTTCTGAAAGTCTCATATTTAATTATGACAACGGCTATAATCAAAATTATAATGAAAACACTACAAAATAGTTAGTAGGTTGATTGTATTAATTATAAAAAATATCTATTTTTTTGCATTATCATATCTGTATAAATTTAAATTAAACAAATTTCAGTATACATTTTAATATACATACAAATTTATAATATAATAAATATTAAATAAGAATAATCAAGATATACAAGTTAATAACATACATATATTATGATGAATACTTATAAATAATGTTTATTTCTTATTTGTAGATAGTCTTAATTTTTTTTTATAATTTAAATATATTTCCTTATGGGTGACCAACAGTTTGGTCATGACTTTATAATTATTATGTGATAGGTGCAAATTAAAACAAAATTATCACTGAAATCAACATAGATTGGTTAAGGGTATCCTGCTGCGCTGGGGAAGTGACATTTTCTTCATTATGAACACCCACTGGACAAAGGGGACAATGATCTCATTGGTTAAGTGTACTCTAAGTTTTTGATGTTTGGTTTGGGGTCCTTGATAATACAATTTGAGAGATGCTGTCACAAATTCTCTGTCAAAAACTAATGGACAATATTAGATTCACTCCCTGCACAGGACAGTTGAGCTTTATTGATATCATTGGTGAAAATCATTTAGCTCATAAAGAAAAATAAAATGACTTCAGGCCTATTATCCATCCCAGGAAAACCTTATTCCATTTTGGGGGTTTATCTAATCTATATGATGGAAGAATTAGATAAGAGAGATGATTAAGATAAAAGTGATTCCATTGAATCCTGATCACTAAAATCTAATGAAGACATAGCTATATAAGTATACAAATAAGTAGTATGTGTTTAAGATATATGAATACAATATATATAGTATTTATATATAATACCTATATAAAATTAAATTAAAAATATAGTATAAAATTTTAATATAAAATAATGTATAATTGAATTGATACCATTAGCTGAGTATAAAATCACTTTGAAAATGTGAGCAGAGAATTTGTGAAAGAAATTATTCAGTGATATGGTTATATACACTTATAATGTTGCCTATTTTCATTTGCCAATAAAAATCTTTCAATTTGGTGTGTGTCTTTCAGCTTATTCTTCTTGACCAGTAAATTTTCAATCTCCTTTGGAGTGTGTCTCAGTTATCAGACTAAGGTATTTTATACTCACCCAACAGTCTGTATAATTTAGATAAAAAATATTTTTAGAAACACATTTAATTTTATGTTATATGAAAATCACAATGTTTGCAACAAATTGATAAAGTTTTATTGTATGGTTAATTTTTGAGAAAAAAAAGTATATTGAAGTGTATGGCTTTTACATAATTTTTTTTAGGAATATGAATTATTAATTTATTTCTAGGCACTAAATTCATAAAATAAGAAATATTATTTATTAAAGAATTGACTTTTTTGACATAAGAATGAAATTTATTTCTCTTTATATAATTAAAATGTTTATGTGGATATGTAGCTTTTTTGGAGGTAAATGATGAGAAACACAGAATAAATTTTATGTGCCCTTTAACTCCCCAATTTGATATGTTCATCATTATAATATTGACAAATCAGATTTTTTATGAACAAGTAGAACTCTAAAAAAAACATTCATACAGACATTTGATTTCCCTTGGGAAATTATTTTTAACTAAAATACACTCAAAACAATATTTAATTACAAAATAATTACTTTAATCAACATTAAAGAAAAAATATATTTCAAAAAGGCATTTGATTTTTTCAAAAAAGACATTTATACCAAGGGAAATCAAATTTTTTTTTGAAATTTTTTTCTTCTTTAATGTTGATTAAAGTAAGTATTTCATAATTAAATATTGTTTTCAGTGTATTTTATTAAAATATAATTGTTAAAAAAAATTTTAAAAAATTTTTCCTTGAAGAAATGAATTTCTTTGTAACAGTCTAATATTTGTAATAGTCTTTGTAATATTTTGTAATTAAATATAGTTTTTGAGTGTAAGTAGTAAAAATAATTTCCAAGGGGTTACCAAGGGAAATCAAATGTCTTTTTAGAGTTCTACTTATTTTTTATTAGCATTCTACAGGCACCTCAGAACATCTTGAAGGCTGGGGGGCAGGTTTGATATAGGGGCCCCCATTACAAAATCGCTGTTTTACATTTTTTTAATAAATAAAAAATTGTGTTTTTTTAGCACAAACTCTATAATTTTCACATGATAAAACTAGTACAGGCTATATATAACACCTCTGCAACAACATATTGTGGCTATATACAAAGTACAAGTATTATTTTAACTAGTTGAGTTATCTGACTATCTGCAGAAATTGACTACATGTATGCATAAAATGTATTTCACATTTAATTTTTCATGAAAAGTTAAATTGACTTGTATTTAATATAAATTTGGGTTGTGTGTCTACATAGAGAAATATATAAATTAGAATAATTCAGTCTAGTACAGGGAGTAACCGGTTTTGACCTTGTGTGCTTGTGGCATTATTTTCTATAACAAATCAAATGTATATGTTACACACAAGAATTACATGATTCAAATTTTAATTTAAATACTTAGTCAGTGGGTTAAGTTGGCTTACAAATTCATATTCACTTTTTATGAAATAATATGTGAAATGGTGTTATGTACAAGTAATTAAATGTAAAGACCTCAAATGTCTTAGTGGCTTTCTTCCAGTTTGAAAATCCCTGAGAAATGAATACAACATCTATCAAATGAACCCCTAGGATATTCTTTTCATAATATGCAACCACTGATATTTACAAAATCAGTCATGATGAAAAGATCTCTTAATTTTCCCAATGATTTTTTAGGAAAGGCAAATGACACACCTGGTTGATTTTTTACAGGAGTACAGGTCACCAAAACCATATGCTGGGTTGGAATGATAGAGTTATCACTTGCCACAGGGCTGGCAGGAATGGTGGAGACATCAGTTGCCACAGGGCATATGTTTAAGAAGGTGACATGCTAGTAGCCTGGCATGTGTGTTGAGTTTCAGTCTGTCTAACACATTCCTATGTCTAACAAATACCTCTACTAATATTTTTTATAGGGTGGCCCATGATTGATCTGGAAAAAAACTGGGGGGAAGGGCAGCTGCCCCCCTGTTACAGGGTGCTTGTTCCATGATAATTATATTATGGATATGTATTAATATTATGCCAATTTAACTAGTGAAAGATAGGATTTAGTGTATAATATACACTGGATATATCCTTGTTAGGCTACATGGAATGCATTGTCCTTGAGCTGTTCCCATTACCAGAATGCAAAATTTTACTTAGTTTCTCATTATATTTATAAATACACTCAATTTTGTCTGATTTTCCAGAAAATGTAATAAGTTTTCCTGATTTTAACTTCAATATTTATTTTTCATTAGCTTTTCAGATTTTTTCCTGATACATTGATGGATAAAACATTTATTTCAAGTTTTCCCTCAATACAAAACTTATATTGCTTATTTTATAATAATATATAATGATATCATATTGTATATATCTTCCAATAATTGGTTAAGGTTGATGCATGTACATGCCATATGTCAATAGCAGTAACAATTGCAATTGTAAAAATAAAATCACACTAAATATATTTTGCATGTGTATATCTAAAATACTTCGGCTTCAGACTATATTATAACTAGATAATAACTCCTTAACTACCTATGGCGGCATTTAACTTATTACTATTAGTAATAATTTAATAAATGTATTGTTATTACAAAGTCAATAGTTATATACTTTCTGAAACAATTCACTTACCGGTATAATAAGAATAACGTTATTAGGAAATAATCTGGTTCTTATTCGATTATCTAATTCGATACAATAGAATCATTTAGAAATTGAAAATACTACAAGATCAATATTAACAAAAACTGGACAATTTAAATATTAATGCATAACTGAATATCTAATTAAATAAACACTATAATTGTTATATTCTTTAGTACATGTAAATACTGGTAATTTAAATACATATAGACAATTACACTAATAACCAAAATAATTTCATAAAACACTATTAACTACAACATAACTACATTTTTATGTAATGTTTATGATACATAACGCTTTGGGGAGGGCGAGCTTTTTGAAATTGTGACTATATTATGACAAAGGAGGATAAATGTAGTATAAAATATAAACTAAGTAATATAGAAATTTATTATATTATTGTTTATTAATATTTTAAGTATAAACTTCAAAAATGAAGCTTTTTTGATGCAATCACATTGACTGGTATAATATTTATCTATTTATATATATACATAATGTATATATATATTAATTGGATGCAAAAAAAACTAATATGCATATTACAAATATCAAGGGTGGGTTGACAAAAATGTAACGTCTTATTTTTGTGTAATTGTATACTAGTCGTACTTTGTTTGTATGTTTCATTTAGTATAAGAATCTCGGTTTCTTAATTTAAATGTTTTACAATACCTTCCACTATTTTGTTAACACATATATACGATCTAATTACCACTGCGAATTTCAAGAACAGGGTTACACTTTGACACGCGATGTAGTCTACAGAATTTTGCTTCCTCACAAAGTATTATCAAATGAAGGGAAGAGGTAGCAAATACAATTCCTGTAAAATTAATTAGACCTGAAAATTCTAAAGCATCAATTGACACAATGTTTGTAAACGTATAACGAACAATTATCTGGAATGCGTTGCAGGGATCCAGGAACAGATGCGTTTTAATTAGGACCCAAAGAAGTGATGTTCCTTTCTCAAGTTGACAAATTCAAAATTACTATTGGTTTTTAACTGCTGTTAAAAAGCAATTGTACCAATCGTCATGAATATGGAATATGTGGTTTTAGTTTTTAATATTTGTAACTATTTGTAATAAATCTAACGAAAAATAGTGGTAATGGGTAGTAGCTTAGTTATTTTAGGTAGTGAGATTTAGACAGAAACTAGGTCACAATAAGAAGTAAAACATAAGCTATTGGATATGGTTTTGGAAATGAAAAGTTTTCTACCTATACGTTTTCGAGCACACATATCCATACATATCCATACATATCCACACATATCCATACATATCCATACATATCCACATATCCAAACGTGGATATGTATATATATAATATAACCTATAATATGTGTGTTATCCATAATAACTTCTTCTAAATTATTAATTTGTTTATTGTTTACTGTTTTGAAAAATTAGGTAATTATTTTTTACTATAATAATCCATAAAAAGCAATTGAAGGATTTAAAAATTAGACTACATAATATTGTTCACCTTCATATGAGTAGTATATATATATGAGTAGTATATATATATATATATTTATTTTAAATATTTAAATATTTAAATTAAAAAAAAATATGAAATAAGTCATATAATATATATCAGGGATTAAAATGTACCCAAAATCCTAGAGTAAAACTTTTGTATTTGTTTTGCGCTATAATAAATATGCATTAAATACCAACATATGTATAATATTAAAGAAAAAGTTAATAATACATACAATATACATCAATTCATACATCAATATAAATCAATATACATCAAATATACAAATCAAAAAACACCACCATTGACTTATAATACTATATTTCAGCAATCGTTTGATGTTTCCAGCACACCTTGAAAATAAAGAGATTAAAGATGTTGGCGACGAATTGCGTCACGTCGGACGAATGCGTCCTCGTAGGATTGATTGTTTTTATCAGAAACAGAAATTTTCGAGAAACAAAATTCGTCTGCACAGTTCGACAGATTGAGTTCTTCAAACATATTTACCCAAACATTTAC
>JAUZNC010038980.1:0-18177 GCA_034780395.1 Vannuccia rotundouncinata | reverse complement strand
GATTGACTCTAGCGCTGCTGACAATGTATTTCCATTCTGTTAGCGCTATACAAATACATAAAAAAAATAAAATAAAATAAATCAAGTGCTTAGTTATCTTTTTTATATGTTATAGATGGTTCTTTTTGTATTTAAATTGTTTAATTTTCGTGTTTCTAAATTTATTATATCAGATTATAATTATTACTTTGTAATTCGTCCGTTTATCCTATTATTATTATACATAAAATGTTGTGGGGTTCTATCTTACTATTTAATCAAATTTTCAATATCGAAAAAAACATTATCAAAGTATTAAACCATTATTTAGTTCTTTATTTCAAATATATTTTGTTATCGTATGGTTTCATTTAGCTATGTTTTACGTTATTCATCTCATAATTTCGAATAAATATTTATTTTTAACCGATATTTTGTAATGCGTACATAAAATAATCAAGTATAACTCATTCAATCTATAAGATAACAATAGATATAATGCCATATTCTGGGCTATTGTAAATAGAAAACATAACCTTCTGTAAAGATTTAGCAGTCAAGAGTACCCATAAAACTATCCACAAATGTTTGTAGAACTGAAAGGTTAAAAAATGATTGTAGTGGAAAATATTGCAGTAGAAGTCAACTTCGGAATTTTAAAATTATTTTTCTTACTAATATTGACCCAAAAAAATACAATACTGTCTCTTAAAATGTGTTTGTAATAAACTTCCGTCAACAACTTGTGTGCATCCTCTCTTCAGGGACACCGCAGAATCGTCTATCTCCACAGGTGGCGGCGGTAAAGGTGGTGGGAAAGCACTGTCGAGTGGCGGTGAATCAGCCAACACAACACTGGACTCTGAGCTGGGTACCATGGTGATCAACTCGACTGACGATGAGGCGGAGGAGGAAGACGAGGAGGGAACACTCACGACGCCTAAATACCGTCCCGCCTTCATGGACCACTTCAACCGTCGTGACGAGGCCGTGAAAACCGAGAAAGAAGAGAAGGAGAAAAAGGACCAGGTATTCTATCTGTAACCAATAAATATATTAGAAATATATTTCGAATTTTAAAATAAACTGTTAATTTACAATAACAAACTTTATCCCCAACTAAATATGAGTTTCAAATCTTTGGTATCACAGGTGCAACAGCGCGCCTTCGCCCCACTGTCACGTGCCTTCCAAGAAGGCAATTACGAGTCCCTCTCTAAACTGGGCAAGTCTGATCTGGAACGTCGTCTTGGCTCTCTAGAGGCCGATCTTGAAGCCGAGCTAAGAAACCTTGAGATCCGTTATCAGCACAAGCGCCAACCTATTCTAGATGCTATCAATGAGAAGTCGACTCGTAATGTGGCCTACAAAGCCTGATCAGCATCTAATAAGTATAGACACATTTTCAACAGTATAACTTTCATTATCTGGCTATAACGGCTTTCAAGACTGCTTTAACCAGCTGCCAACAACGATTTCAATACTTTCTTGATACTTATAGAAAGAATTATACATTAAGTTTCTTCGTTTAATGGATTATGTGGATTTAGTAAAAAACTATATTAGAAATTTCTGTTTTGAATGATGAAAGATTTCATTTAAATATCGATCATGGTAATTCAAATTTTTAATATTGACCACAAATTACACATCATTTTTTTCAAATAATCTAATATTTTTAACCTATAAACCTATTGTGTATCTTTGTAGTATTCCTATTTTTATAGCTTGCAAGTATGAAGAAATGCATGATTAATTTTAAGTTTTTTAACATGATAAATTAAACTTAGGATTTCAAAATATTACCATATACTATTACTATCATTGGTCAGGAGCCCCATCACGTTCTAAAAGTGTTTTATTTTTAATTGGTCGAATTAGTTGTTTCCGTCCGCTAATTTTCTTTTTCCCCCCCCCTCTTATGCTCAAACCTGACTATATAAACGCAATATCTCTATTTACTGTCGTTGCTTTTAATTTGGTTTATTAAGACAATCTAATCGACTGTTGTTAATCTAATTGCTGGCTCTTTGTTGTTATCTTTTAATCTATGCAAGTTAGAGACATCTAATTTTTATCCACATTCTACAGCGACATTAAAAGTATATATTATTTTTGTTTATACATTAAATTGGACGTCTTTGAAATACTTTTTATTCAGTCTGAGTGATTAAAATTGTATTATATTGACATATTAATGTTGATACTTTAAACTTTCTATTTTTCATTTGACGGGAAACTTGCAATTTCTTCCATAATCTCAAATCTGTAAATAATATTGTTATTATCTATAATAAATCACTTTAGCTACTATATGTTTTTTGTGCTGTTTATTATGTCTTTGGGAATTTATTTCAATACATTTTTTTACTTATTTAATATTTAGAAAAAATTATAATTTTGTGTTCAAAAATAAATTTTCATTAATAGATAAGATCACTATCAGAGATGTCGATTTTTACAACTGAAGTCCCAAACCAAACGCTTACGTTTTAGTAATTATTAAAAATAATGTTTATTTATACAATGAATTTTCTAGCGATATGTTTAATTTAGTCGAATTTGCCTTATAACTAATTAATTACGTGATCTATTATATACATAGAGATATAATTAGAATTATATATTTCTATGGAGACATATTAAAGGGGTCATTATATTGACAAATAAAGTTACGCAAGAGGGGTGTTTCCTTCTGCATAATGGGGGGTGTGAGTAGTTATGTAACTTTCCAGAAAATTGTATAGTTTCTTGATTAAGTTTAAAAAATCATTTGGAGTTAACTAGGTTATCTTTTTATTTGTGTTCCACAAATCATTATTTCCAAACCAAAGATTAATACCCTTAAAAGTTCCACTTTATTTTATTATTCCCATAGATAGATAGACTATCTTTGTTTAAGTTTAACTATCTTTATACAATATCTATGATTATTCCATACATAGGTCAATCGTCCTTATGATTTTGAACTTAATCTTAATCAGTTTTAATATATTTTACCAATGACTTGTTTAAATTGTATACCTATTAAAAATATAAAAGGGATTATATATACACATATAATAGAATATATTTTTAATACAAATATAGCAAATTTTAGGTAAATACAACGCTATTATAATAAATAAAAATATTTTTTATAAGTAAATTTTTATAATGAACAATAAGAATTCTTTACAACAATATTGTTTATTATTTCTTTCCCTGATTAACATATTGTCGCACATGTCGAATTTGTATTTAATATTAATTAAATAATCATTAAATGATTAACAGACAACTCAGCCCAGGACAACTCGGCCTATAAAGCCAAGGGACAACTATAATGTTGACAGTTAATTAGATAAATAATATAGTTAATGTAACAATGAACAGATAGTGAATGGAAACAGTAAATGGGATACACATTGCACGGATCAAAATAGATTAATACATAATTAATCTAAACTGAAAACACTTACTTTGATAAAATTAACTGCTATTAACAAATCTATTAGTATTTTTCTTTTAAATAGCTGTAAATTTTATCTCACAAAGTGTTTTAATTTTAGATTAATTGAATAATTTTTTATATTAATAATAATTAATAATAATATTGTTATATAGTAGTCCTGGGCCAAGTTGTCTTGGGCTGAGTTGTCCTGTTACCAATTAAATAACAAACTAGAAATTAATATTTTTATATTAAATACAGTCTACTCTGACTAATCAGAACAGGTAAAATGCAAAATAATCTATTCTGATTAATAGACAAAATTTGTTTTTAGTGGTATAAGTTATATGATAAGATTATGTATGTCAGATCACCAAAACAATGGTGATCCTGCTGGGTCTACCACACCTTCAATCCAATCAGAAACATGGAGAAGGTATGGTAGGCATCTGTTCTGATTTTGTGACTGAAAAATAAGAAGACTATAAAATCTGATCTGCATCATTGCTGATCTCAACCAATTCTTCAGTCTTCTAGCTGTGGACAAGGATCACTCTGCTGATGCAGATGTTGATGGGTTTATGGCTATTAACTTGCAGATAACTACTATTTCAGAAATAAATGGTCTGTTATTGGCATCCTCATTCACATATATCCTAACATCTTCAAAACAGTCAGCATTCAGCTTCTCCTTCTAGCCATAACTCTGAACATACCCAATGGGCAGCAGAAAGTTGACGTCATCATCTGTGGAATAGTTCTGTTTTACAAACAACACTTCCTCATCAGTATTCTTCACTTGAGAGCATTCAAACACAGACTTTCCAACTTCACATATTCTGGAAACTATCTTGACTGAACCTGATCCTCAATGATAACACTATTCCATCAATGGACTCAAATAAATCTGCTGGTAGTAATCCTTTGGATCTTTAGGATGATGTGCCTCTTCATGACCAATCTCTAGTTTTTGTGGAGCATGCCTTTGCCTCAGTAATGCAGAGTTGGGAATATGCTGACTCTTTGTCATAAGCACAACACTAAACAAATCATCTGTTCTAAGAGTGCTAATCAGAACAGCTCTTCTGTAGATAAATATTCCTACCTTCATTTGAAAATTTTAAATAAACTGAAGACATTTTCTTTAATCTAAAATCTAAACCATGCCAATTATTGACATTGTTATTGGGGGAGAGTATTAAGCAGAATAATAAATTGCATCATTGTATTTGCATCACCTATTCAATAACAGTCCCAATTTATATTGTATGTAATGGGGACTGATACATTTTTGGTGGTCATTATATGTTTCACTATTAACTAATCAAATCACAGTTCACATTTGATTTTATATTGGGCATTGACACAAACATGTGAGTATCATTTGAGAATCATGCCTCATAATATATGTATTAACTTTAATTGCAAATTTTTAGAGTTTAATTGGTCTAACCTCTTAAATGAAATTAGGAAATTATTTTAATATTAACTATGCATCATATTTAATTATAACCAAACATTTAGTCCACTTTAATTTTGCAGTATAAATTAATCTATTATACTGGACCTGAGTTATAAGGCAACTTATTGTTTTCTTGATCTAATATACATAATCTTACCATACAACTTATACCACTAAAAATTTATTTTTGTCTAATCAGAACTCCAACTAATTGGAATAAAACCATTTCTACTTTACCTGTTCCGATTAGCAGGAGCAGACTAATAAATTGATAGATCAACAGTTTGTTTATTAATGTATTGAAATAAAAAAAATATTTATAATCAACTATTGCATATAAAAATATTCACTTTTCTAAAGATTGATTTATAGCTATATTGAACAATTACTATAAAATACCATACCATTTAGTTAAAAAAATGTTGAGTATCATAAGATTTATCTGTTGATATGTAAATTACCAAAAGGCAAGAATATAGGTAATGTCCAGGTTTGAATGGTTGCCTCCTATTCAAGCTAAATACCTGAATTACATATTTATTTTATATTAGTCAAAGTTGATATTTTTGTCATATTAAAATTTATTTAGATTTTTTACTATATACCATTATTATTTTAAATTTTAATACTTTTCTAAGTTATTTTTTATCCAATTGAGTTTTTATATGTGTTATTTAGATCTGTTTGTGTCGTTTTTTTAACATATAGTGAAATGATGTTGACAATTTCTATGATTTATAGAAATTTATGCTCCATATATTTATTTTACTAGCTTTCTAATATTTTATCCACACTTTTTCCAAATTTTACAGGTTTATGTCTTTTGCTTCTAAAGTTACTTTGGGAGTTTCCTGCACTTTTACATTGGGAGTATTTTGTGCTGTTCATTTTACACAACATTTAGAAAGAGATGTGAGTATTTTACCAATTTTTTAATTTTATGTTTCATAATAAATTTATAAGTTTAACCATAATTTTCTATTAAAACGTTTTTGTTTTATTTTGATTTGATTAAATCATATTATTGAATATTTATCTAACTAATCTGCTACTCTTTCTTTTAAAATTTAATTATTGGTATTTTAAATTTACTTTACAATCATTTCTACAGAACGCTAAGGCCGGTATACGTAGGGAGGACGATTTGAAATTACAGCGAGAGATTACTAACTCTACTGGATCAATCAAAGCCACTACTGAGTTAGTTGTAATTTGAAAACACTATAAAATGTATTTCAAAGTATTTGTCTGAATTTTAACAAAAACTGATTGCTATAAGTCAAATAAAAATTGTCATATGATAAAAGCATATATTTGTATTTGTTAGCTCTTGTAAAAATATTATGATAGCATAACTAACTACTTAGATGTGGTATTTGTCCATCATGCTAGTGCTATTCGCTAGTATGTAACTAATTTGTTTTGTTTGGATTTTACCTTTTAAATATTTTTAAACTAGACATACAGTCTACTCCACCTAAACCGGACATGCCTAATCCGGACGATTGTTCAAACAGGACGCCACATAAAGAACCAATATTTCACTCTTATCTTTTCACACCTATAAACTGGATGTGCCTAAACTGAACACCAGATGCTTCTCACAGTCCCTTACATACAGTATTTAGCTATGTGTAATCCGGATGTTTTTTCAAGTGCAGTCCTGTAAAGTAATAGTAAAGCACATCAAAGTCACAAATAAACTGCATCTACATTCCTAAAGCAGTAATCATTAGAGAGAGCCAGACAGTCGTGCATTAATCCAAATACAATAAAATTCTAATTGGCGCAAAGCCAATACATATTAGACAGTGGCCTTGGCTTCTTCACTTTCCATAAACCAGACGATTTGTTAAGATTTATGGGTGTCCGGTTTAGGCAAGGTAGACTGTATAATGATTTGTATTATTTTTTTGAATGTTACTATAAAAAATTTAGTATAAAAGAAATAAATTTTAAACCTTATTTTTTAAATTCTATGATAAATATAACTATGAAATTTGACATGTTGATACATTTAATCTAAGTTACAAGCTACAAGCATTAAAAATTTAATTTTCTTAATGACAAATGTCTGTGAAAAAATATCTTAAGGTTAGGTTTCCTAGAAAATTCTTGAATGTAGTGCTAAAAATCTACTGTACCACAAGGGAATATATTTTACTTTGGTATTTGATTCTTAATTATTACACAAAATATTATTTAAAAATAAAAGTCATTACATTACATAATTTAATATCATAATTCTATACTTTAATAAAAAAAAATATCACCAATTGTTAGAACCATAAATTAAATTTAGTTCTTTTGATCAATCTATAAAAATTGATAAAACTATTTTAATCGAAAATACACATAAATCTGGTCATTTGAAATTATTTTAGTTATTTAACTTTTTAATTATTATGGTTACTAAATTTGATATTTTTCATTGACCACAAACCGCTTTTTTATCCAATCAAATGTTTTAGCGGAGTATTTTTCGCATTCAAGTTTTTCTATTTAATAACTATTATCCCTGTAACTAATCCTTGTAATATTGCATCCCCAATTTTTTTACAGGACAGCGACAGACCAGAAGCATGTCTAGTCAAAACAGTTCTTGCACTGAAAAGGAGCATCGAGTCCAGTTCAGTATTCCTTTCCAGACAGAAGAAGAAGCTTCAATTGCACTTATGAGTTTATCGATTGATCGACCTCCCCCACGCTCCACAGTCAAGCGAACAATTAGGTCATCAGGGAACACAATATCGGTCGAGTTCAGCTCTACAGAGTTGCGGAAACTGCGTGTTTCCGTCAATGGTTTCCTTGATGCAGCCCTTCTAGTTGCTGATACCATTGGACGCTTTGGACCACGAGCTTTAGCTAAACCAACTGCTTGTGGCGATGTAATTGGTTGAATGTTGTGTTTGATAATACTTAAATACCGTGAAGCATGTTCTACTATGCAATTTAAAAATATTCTCTATATACATTAAACATTTTATATTTTCTCTGTATATGTCTTCTTAAATATATTAACTACTCATATCCTCTTCTATTTTAAACAATGTCTAGTATTAAAATGAGAGAATACAATGTTATTTACAATTTTATTTGTTTAACTATTTTATTAATGCAGTTTGTTATTTTATTCGATAGTTCTTTCAATATGCATAGGGCATTGAATAGATTCGTTTTATAAAAATTGTTAATTTTAATCAGCTATAGAATGGGTGTCTCCTCAGTTGGTACAATGTTAATCTACCGCATTGTTGGGTATAGGTTTCGGACAAAATAAATGGCTTTAGATGATTCGGCGCATGAAAGGAATCACTTAGAAGAAACGTGTTACTCTGGCGACTTGGTTCGGTTGGTGACTATAGATTGTGACAATATTAGTTAGAATAAATACGAATGACTAAAATAACTAATTAGATGAACTGTAAACAACCCATTCTGGAGTATACTCCCTGAATTAAATCTGGCTAGGTTTAAGTTGTAATTTTTTAATGTAGGCACCGGACAAAATCGCTGTTTTGAACAAATTTAGGAACCGATATTACTCGAGTATGTACTTATTTAAGTTAAATGATAATTAATGAAGGTGAATCAATCGGTCTGAATTAGCAATTTTTTTATAATAAATTTAAGGTAGGTAGTAAAAAATTAACGGCGTTTTTTAAAAAAACGGTTAATTATGAATCCCCTTTTAGCTTTTCATACATAAAACTAGAAATAATTATTTTATTATGCCAAAATTATGTAGTGCGTGTATATATAGAAATATAATGTATCACTATTACATAGCGTATACTGAATATTTCGTATGCTATTTATATTAAGATAATCTTATAATATAAAATATATATATTAGGGATGGGAAATGTAAGAGTAATATTTAGTTACATAGGTATGGGAAATGTATATAGTAACAAAACAACTTTGGTTGGTCTGTATTATTGTTTGTGATTTACATCAAATGTTGTAATACATTTAAAGGTTTGCTAATTTCCAGCGCATATAAAATTATTTTGACATCTCTTACAGTTTTTTTATGATGACTGTCAAAATGCCTAGTTTGTGCTTATCCTATATAATACCTATACAGTGCGTATAGGTTAAGCCCTCAAGTTCTGTAATTTAAATAAACATTGAGGTTGTTGGTTAAATATTGAGTATGTTTTCTTATATTATAAGTCCAAAAGAATAGTTTTTTTTACAATATCAATTTATAAAAAAGATATTGTTTATAACTTTGAAGTAATGTGAAAGGTTACTACATATATAAATGTAAAACATTTTATTTGATTAGTTTAAGTCTATAAATTTATATATGTATTGTAAGAGGTAAATAACAAAGTATATTTTGAACGCACTCCTCTCAAAGGTCAAATCAACAAAATACAATCTTCGTAGAACGTCATACAACATCAGACACAAAAACTTCATTACAAGAATGGTCTTGAAACATTTAGCCCCCAATTCATGACTTTTATTACTCAAATTGTTTTGTTTTACTTGTACATATAATATTAATTATACTATTTGTATATTATTATGTACTGCACTCCTTAATTCTCCCGCTCGACCACTGCGGTCTGTCAATTCGAGAAATATACACTATTATTAACATGATCATACCTTTTATTTTAACTGTCTCACTCTTATACGTAAATAAATTTAGTCGTACGTTTCTTACAGGGTTCGTAGCACTGCAACAAAATGAAGCCCTCGACTTTCAGGACTTTTCTCATAAACCAAAAAAATAAAAATAAGTTATATTTTTCGCTGTAAAGAAAAGAAAAAATACATATTCGAGCAATATTGGTTAAAATTAATACTTATTGAAATAATAACACAATAATACATAACAATAACTACATTAAACGCAATTTCAAATACCCAACTATTGTAAAATATCCCAGTATACTCCTGACTTTTCCCTCAAATTCTAAATACCTTGACTCGGTATGATCACTGTTTTTAAAATTGTGTTAAAATTATTGTTTTAAGAAAGCACCAGACAATGTATACAAAAACTCTGTAAAAAGAAATTAAATCGTATTTAAAAGGTGTATAATCATTTGTAGTAAAGTACAGAATTATAAGGAATTAGTGACAGTTTATTCTGAATATCGGGAAACCACTTTCTTTCAAAATGCTTATACGGGATAAAAAAGAACAAACAGTATTCAAGGATAAAGCTGACAAAACAATAATTTAGTTTACATTTTCGATAAATACTATTCAACATAAACTGATGCCATTGATAAAATCGTATTATAGTTTCCAAGACTTATGATAAAAAACAAATAAATAATATATCAGTAAATAATCATAATGATTATGACAGCACATTCACCCGCAACTATACAAGGCATTGAAAAGCAACAATACTCTTGGTGAAAACATCGACACGAGTAAGAAATTAAAAGATTGATGCCAATGCATTACATCTGCTGAGTGGAGTTACCATTCCAAGTTGCCTCTTCGTTGTCATCGTCGTCATGATTACCAAGACGCGCCATATTGCCCTGAAAACATAATTAAAAATACAATGAGTGCGAACCACCAAGAACAGTTTATAAGTTAGTACAAGTGAGATAACTTTAATTTAAATATAAAAACATGTTTTTGAATTTTAATCGAAATTTAATGATTTTAACACAACAATTTATATAAAACAAAATGCTATACGGCAACTGTCTATTTACTAAAAAATCAACAACAACAAAAAATTAAAAAAACCAAGACAATTTTTTTTTTATGATTACGTTTAGTTATCAGTTTATAATTTAACTGTTCTTTTGTTTGAATAAATGCGGTTTCGAGTATTATAATCATAATCAAAAGTGTATTTGGTGTAACTTTCTACCCTGTTATTTTTATATTTATTACGTAATATTAATAGTAAAACGAGCAAGCACAATCCAGAGAAATGGGCTGGCTTACATGATTTTTAGCTATTCAAATGAATTTATACAACTGAACTATCTACTTTAGATTGACATCGATAAAGTTATAATAATAAAAATTTTTGCATTTATAATACAACCAAGAAATCGAAGTCAAGTTTAGACGAATGAGAAATTGTGAGTTAGAAGTTGTGAGAAAGCAGAAAAGGGATCCCTAGTATTGTCAAAAATTCCACATAGTGTGAAGTTTACACTGTACATTACCAAATAAATGAATAGAATTCTACAATATTTATAGAAAAAGTGTTACTAATAATTTTTGAAATAGTAATTAATTAACCTCCATCCTAATTCCTTGTGTTCCCTTTCTTGCAGCTTTGGTTCGCCTCTTAACTGATTTCGACTCGTCATCTGACGGAACGAAACCAGAAGTGTCGGAAACATTCGAATTGGACCCTACCGGCTGTGACGTCACTGCTTCTGGTCGACCTTCATTTAAGATAAGATATGAAAACATTTACCAATTCTAACAATGTAAAATATCAGACCAGTTTTTATTTTCTAAGAAATACGTAAATAGCAACTTCCGATAATGTGAATAAATGATTTATTTAATTTCTTCATAATAATTGTCAAAAGAAATTTCACAAAAAATATTTTTCTAAAATTTAGGGCTTCTAATTGAAAAGTAGGTCAGATAAGTTTTATTATGTAGATAAACAGAACTCACTCTGAAAGAGGCCAAGTATGAATGCCCAAATAAACAGGAAAGGTGATAGGAGAAAGCTGATGACGGTGGAAACGGTCGAGTCACCGCTTGGACTTGGTCTAAGGAGCCCCTTGGATGTTCCGGGGAGGACAATGATGGCTGCTGAAGGAGTCAGACCCAAACTGATGAGTGTACTGTTCAGATCCTCGTTGCTGAAGGTTCTGTAAGGGGAGCTTGCATTGTATTATGGCATACTCTAATTATATTTTTGTTATATTACACATACAATTAACTCATCTACATAGGTAAATATTGATTACATGAAAAAGTGTAAAAAACACAGCAGTATGTTATTTCTTCAGTTTCGTCAACAACTGAGAACAAAGATCCCTACTACATGCCCACCTCTTAGGGTAGATCGTGCCCAGTGTGTGGTGTTGTGGCTGGTCCCCAAGGGATCCAGGGGGCGCGGAGCAGAGGAGAAAGTCCCGGAGGGAGGTCAGAGAATCGATCGAGGGGAAGGAATGAGTGAGCGAGCGGCCATCATTGAAGCGAAATTGGACACGAGTATGGTCCGGAGGGGGTCGGGGTGAGCTGGTACTAGCTTGTTCCTGTTGAGATAGACATTACAGGAAGAACTATTAGTTATTAGGATTAGCTACGGTACAAAATGCATTCGATACAAAATGCATAAAAAAGGTAAAATCTAATTAAAAGAAAAACACTAAATCATCAAATTTCTAAAAGATATCAAGATTGAATTTGAAATATATTCTGTATTGTACATTACAGGTTTGTGATAGAAATAAAACAATGCGGAGGTTTATTATTGGAAGATGTGTATGGGATCGTTGACCTTAGCCTTCCTCTTAGCAGCCGCTTGTTCCTCCTTGATGCCCTCCTTCTCTTCTTGATATCGTCGGGTCTTCTCCCTTCGGTCCTCTTCTATTTGTCTCTTCACTCGCTCTCTCGCCTCAATCTCTTCTTCACGACGCCTTCGCAACTCCTGACGCAACTCATCGTCCTCTTGATCCTTACGAGACTTCTGTGCATAGGAAGCGAGGAGAGCTTAGTTTAAATCCGGGACAAAACATGTACGTACAACTTAAATACAAATAAATAAAACTGCCAATGAAATAATAAAAATTGATCTTATGCGGCTAAAAGTAATTATATTTCAAAAAAGATATAGAGCCATGTACCTACAAAGAAAACTATTTTCGTCGGATAATATGTACTAGGTTGCAATGAAATAGAAAATTGCATTAAAAATGTAATAAAAACACACTCGAAAAAAATAATTGCTACAATACAGAAAGTAAATATAACAGTCGTCCAAATCGAATAGTTTTCATTAATATTCGGATTTTACAAGAAACACTAATTACACAGTTAGAAAAACCATTATCAAGAATCGATAATAAAAATCGCTAAATAAAACCTTAAGTATAATAAAAGTAGACAAAATAGAATGTTTGTAGTTATAGTGGAATAATCGTGTATCTCACTGTAATAATCGTAACCTTTCTGCATAATGAACCGTTTATAAATATTTTTGTTGATTTGTCTACATTTTTAACACGTATTTGCAGCGATCTCTCATTTCATTCATTATGATTCTTAAACTTTTAAATAAAACATCATTAACTCAAACAACTAACTTAAATAATATATACATAAAACTAAGCCTTTAAAATAAAATAAAAACATCTTCGGAACAACGGAAACAAAAATAAATTGAGACTGTGCATTAGCAACACAATATTTATCATATTAGAACGATAAAACGTAATCCATCTCCTTTAATTAACAAATCAAGACCCATCCACAAAACTAACCTTCAGTTCTGTCATCTTCTTGCCCACTGAACGTCTTTGAACTTCCTCTTGCTTCTTTTTCTCCTTTTCTTCCTCCAACTCCCCAATCCGCTTTTGTTGTAGCAGTTCCCGCGCTCTTGACAACTTTTCGTCTAAGTTTACGTCTGCGGTCATTTCCGATGTGGATGAGGTAGGATCCTCCGATGTAGCAGCCCCTTCTGGTTAGGGTGCAGGTAATTAAACCCATTAGTTCTTGACTATTTAATATCTTTTAATTTCAAAAATTACAAATTGAAAAAACGTTATAAGTATTTATTAATCTTTTTAATTAAAATATAAAGTGCCTATGAGATGAATTATTTACAAAATTACATTAAAAATGGCTGAAACCAATTCTAAAGGGATACAAACAAAATATCTGATATGGCGGAGTGTTTAGAAATTCTAGAAAAATTGGCTTGTTTTCCACCATTTTTCTACTCGACTTTATAACTATAATTTGAAGAAGCAAAGTCGACCGTACTTGCTGCGCTGACAACAGTGTCTATCTTTGTTTGTAACTCTTCTACTGCCACCTGTCCAAGAATAATGTCAACCGGAACACCGTCAGAGTTGATCAGATACACGCTGGGAACAACCAGCACGGCGTAGATGGCCGAGAATTGTGCCGCTGATTGTGAGGCTGCTTCTAATTTTAGACCTATCAAATGTAAAAATTACGGGTTCAAATTTCTAAATGAATAAGATGACTTGGTATTATGGACAGTCAACTAAAAAGAGATTTATGAAATTGACTAGAAAAATGATTGTATTAGTACTGACTTTTTTTAATTGATAGCTACACATATTCATACTTGCAGAAATTTAAAACATGTTTTGTAATTCGTGTGGTATTTGATCTTACTTATTTTCAGTCAATTAAATATATTCACCAACAAAAACAATACACATTAGGAGTAATAAATTATTTTGTATAAATATATTCACGTTTAGAAAAACTTACAGACACATTTTTCGCAAAGGTTCAATATTTCTGGTGTATCGAATAATGGTTCCATACCAATAGATTTTTCATCTGTACCTGAAATATACAAAATAATGACAAGATGTTGATGATAAAATTTAATAAAAAAATTAATGTATTATAAATAAATAAACAATTCTGTAACAAAAAAGAATTAAATAACTGGTTCATTTTAACTAAAAAATATCCTATTAACTGTAAGTATCATCTGTAAAACGCCTGGGACACCAAAAGCATGCTCTAAATCGCCAATAAAAGGTGGGATTATAGTTCCATCAGCCAGATTGAAGTTAATGGAGGGAAAAATTATACTGGCAGTCTTCTCAAAAGATGGTGCATTTGTTACTTGCTGGTTTTCCCATAATACAGCCTTTTGTTCTAGTCTCTTTGTGGAGCCTGCAAGCACATCTACTGCCTGGTGTCTTTCCATGTGCAGTGGGAAAATAACACCAGGCCAGCTTATTCAGATTATATATCTTTGATATCTCCCCCAAGGCCTCGACAAATTAACAATTCTTAAACTGTCTACTTGGATCATCTGACCATATTCTGAGATGTTCGATTGGATGCTCTATATTGACTTGTCTAGAATTAGGGTGAGATAATGGAGGGCTGTGGTTAGATCATGATTATTGCTGTCAGATAAAGCAATGAAGTTGTGTGGGCTCCATCACATAGACATGCACAGAACAAAGTAACCTGCTTTTGTCCCCAATAAACACTTTGAATTTCATATTGCACAAGTGCAAAAGAAGTTTTTGCAAAATCTATTTGTAAATGAGGAAATAAAAAAATTGATGAATATTATGTAACAATTGTTACCCATTTAATATAATAAAATATTAGAAAGAAAGTTTTCAAAACTATTACCTATAGGTATTGTTCTGAGTTTGTAATGAAAATTACCTTTATTAATTACATAACAGTTATTTAAACTTAAGTTCAATTTTGGTAGCTCAGTATTTATATTTAATGTCATAAACTTTTAAATTGTTTTTTTTATATAATGAATTGAGTCATATCCCATTTTTGAAATAAAAAATATTAAATAAGCAGTTCATTTAATTTTTTTTAAATCAACAAACATAAGATTAACCCAAAGAATAGAAATGTTTTGGCAGATAAAACATGGAAGAATGCTTTGGAGGATATAAAGAGGTCTTTTAAGGATATGAATGGTACAAATTGAAGTGTTAGCTAGGTGATGAAGGTCATCTTGTAAAAACAATGCAATATGTTCAATTCCATATCTATTGAACCAACATCATTCCATTAGTTGTGGATTATTGTAATGTTGAAAGGGACAATAAATATTCATATTTATTCTAAATCTGCTTTGAATTGTAATTGTATGAATTGTACCATTTCAGTTCAATATATTAAAATGACTAAGAGTATATAATAGTAGATAATGTAAGTAGGTAAATAGATAATACCCATTAAACTGGGAGCACCATTAGCCTTCTCCAAAATGATAGGTATTACCTAGTGGGTAACACACAAAATTAATTTCATAAATATCACTAGGAGATATCTTAGGTGTCAGCCAGTGAAAAGTAGGGATAATATCAAAATAAAAGTAGGTATTACATTTACCTAAATATGGCTGCAAAACTTTTGTGGTTTTACTGGGAAAAAAGTTGACTCACCAGATGGCTATAAAAAATCCAAAATTTAAATTATGTTAGTATGTATCCTTATGTTGTTCTTACTGGATAAATATATTCAAGTCTTTTTAATAGTATCTATTGCAGTTTGACGTATTAGCCTTCTACATGAATTTATATATATATATCAACTCTTTTTGACCTTTTATTTGACTAACTTGTATTTCAATGAATATTTTGCATGTTTATTGTTTATAGGAAATTATATATTTACCATAATTCATTAGATATTCTTTAAAATTAGTAGAAGGACCTAATTATATTAATTATAGGTGAACATTATAGTTACAAAAATAAATGTATATAGTTAGTAAACAATATTATTACCTTTATTTGTGAAAAATATATTTAAAATAATACTAAGTTTAGGATAACAAAAAATCTAATTATCATATAAACTCAAATTATTATCATAAGTATGTTTACTATTTATTGTAATTTGTATAATGTTGTTGTCTTCTATATAATATGAATTCAATTTTATCAACAATAATAAATTTGGTAGTGAATGATCTAACATGATAATATAAGGCAATTATGATATCTACAGATCTATATATTCATTATTTTAAGCAAAATTCTTTCAAGATAGAATAATAATACCTGTAACCAAACCAAACTAATTATATATGAAAACAAAATTGCCTCTGGTTTTAGTCTAAATGCTGTATAATTCTTACATTATATTTTTGCTGATGGATGTTTAATCTCTTTCTAAAAGAAATGTGAGAAGGTTCCCTATATTATATAAAATGAATACAGGCATGCACCCACCCTTATGTAATATCTTACCCCTAAAGATTTATAAAGAACAGCTTCAATTGTATGTACAGATAAAATTTGACATAACCACATAATTCTGCACAATCATAACCACTCAGTGCAATAATAATATTATTTACTATATAATCCGCCACCACTTTAATAATATATTTATACATCCCTTATATCAAAAAATATGCATATGCCAGATATCAATCAACCAACGATTCAAATTTTAAGCTATCTTTACAAATGACTGTATACTAAAAAACCTCAGCCCACTGTTGAGCAGATATAACATTGATTAAATAATCAGATGATAGAGAAGAAAGTGATAACAATAATGATTTTGAAGAAGAGCAAAGAGAATTGAAAGAAGAATTAGCTAATAATAT
This sequence comes from Vannuccia rotundouncinata, assembly GCA_034780395.1. Taxonomy (NCBI): domain Eukaryota; kingdom Metazoa; phylum Platyhelminthes; order Proseriata; family Coelogynoporidae; genus Vannuccia; species Vannuccia rotundouncinata. The sequence goes on along the minus strand of JAUZNC010038980.1, from coordinate 1,032 downwards.
AGACATAATGAATAAAATTTTACAATAATGTACAATTTTACAATATACAGGCATGAGAATGGAGGAAGCATTTATTTAAGGCCCCTAATGAAAGCAGGGTGAGCAGTTGAGCCTCTAAATCAGCATGTAGTGATGATTGCCTGAAAGTTTTAGCTTTTAAAAGCTTAGAATGTATTTACAAATTATGGACCTTGGGTTAAAAAATAAAATAGGGCCCTCAACAAACTAAATTTCATTATGGGCTTTGTGACCAAAATTATTTCCATGGAGAGGAATTCTCATGCCTGAATAAAACTAAAATTATTACATAACAACTAAATAAAGGTACAATTATAGATGCCTATAGTAATAATAAAAAGACAACACAAATTTACAATAATATGATTGTAAAATAAATTAGAATATAGAAAATATGACAATCAAGAACAATGATCAGCAAAAGGTATACACAGAATTTGTAAATAAACAAATTTTCCATATAAGAACAAAGCAAGCATAAAAATAGTACTGTTGCTACTAAATTCTAATTAGTCAATCAAAATATCCTAAAGTTTATTGCTTGTCTGTCCTAACCAATAGAATTTTGATCTTTATTTTAGTGTCTATTATACAACAGTATGAAAACTAAAACAGGAGACTTTATCCAGCACCCTAGTTAAATTATTTTATATATATTTCAGGTTAATATATTTTAAGAAATGCATTTATTTCTACCATAAAGATATGATCAATATTTGATATACTTTGTAGGGTAAGTTAACTTTGATTTTATGTATAATGTTGATTGGCCAGTCAGGAAAAGGTTATCATTAGTATTATATTCTACATATAAAGTTCAATAAATGTCAATTTTAAAAATAACTGTTTCTTAAAAAAAATTATATTAAAAAAATATTCTATGAAACTTTGATTGAATCCCCTACCCTATGTCTATCAATTTTATACTTGATTTATATAACAGTGTTGCCACCAGCATTTTAAGGAAAAAAAACGCAGCACAGAAAAAAAAACGCAATTGTGATTTTTATCCAT